>WYDI02029586.1:0-10602 GCA_009867235.2 Psittacus erithacus | reverse complement strand
CACTGCCAGCGATGGGGCAGCCACAGCTTCTCTGGGCACCCTGTGCCAGCGCCTCAGCACCCTCCCAGGGAAGAGCTGCTGAATAAGAGCTCATCTCAGTCTCCTCTCTGGCAGGTTAAAATCATTGCCCCTCGTCCTGTCACTACATTACAACATTACACATCTATTTCTACACACTTTGAAGCAGTTTATGAGCACAGTTTCCATGCACACACACAATACACATGCACAAAATTCAGTGGTTGCATCTTCATTTCATAGAAACCTTGCTATAATCAAAATATTACTGACATTGCATAAGAGATCCCGTGTGGTCTTCATGACTGTCAGCAATAACATATCTGAATGTTGTGAAAGGAAGAGATCAAATAGGTCTAATGTTGTCTGGTGAAACACTCAAAGACAAAATGACCTCCCAGTAATAAGTTTTTCTTCCAATACTTCTCCACACAAATTATTGTTCCCAAATGTGCAATAGAGTTTGACAAAGATTATCAGTTATGTTGTAATCCCATGAAACCACTCTGCTGCAAAACAACCATTGTGCCTAGGATCCTGGCATATATGGAACAAGTATTTAAGCTGTGTTTCCTAAACTTGTCAGGTTAAGCCAAGTTCTCATTCTTAAATTCATTGTTACAGGTTTCTCTTTGCAGAAGCTTACCTACAACTCATGATTTGAGCCCTGGACCAGCTCATACATTCATTACTAATGCTGTACTTTATAATCCACCAAGGATGAGTGAAAGCGCTTTGAAGTATCCTAGGAGTAAAACTAACACTAAATGTCATTTGTTTAAATTTATGTGTCCAAATTCTAGGATGACTCATCTAACTTCGCTTGCCAGAATGTCTGTCCTTTATTTAATACCAGGAATATCTTTTTCCTGCTGACAGCTTAGCTGTCACTATTTCAATAGCTCAATATTAACATTTTATTGCTTTATTTAAAAGTGTCATTATTAACATATCTATAATCTCATTGGATTTTTTAAGCCATGGAACAAAGCCCGTTAATACACTGCATCTTTCAAAGAACCCTAACTTTGCGAGTTCAGTTCAGTTTCAGTCTGCTGAAACACACCAAGATTTATGTGAAGAGATTCCAGACTTGTCTATCCTAGTGTAATGAAACCTGTAGAATTAACACAGGTCTTCAAAACCATACAAGATCCCTAAACAGACATTCCCCGCCATCTTTTCTTATTATTCTAGCTAATAACCTTTGTAATTCAGTAGTTTAGCGGCTTCCTGCTTTTTTCATAGGATAATGAAATGAAGTTTCCTTTTTAAAAATGCAAATTTATACCACTTTTATTCTTGTATTCTAAATATAAAGCCCTACTTTGCTTCCATTTGTTTCTTAAGTTACAAGGTCACTTTTTTTTCCTAAAATAATGCCGTTCTCTAATTCAAAAAAAAAAAAAATTTATCTTTAATTATGAGCCATGGGTGTTGAAGTGTGCTGTATTTGTCAGTATCCATTGTTTTTGCAGTTTCACCAAATGCTACATCAACTATTGCACTGGAGTCTTGGATCACTCAGAACTCTCTACTGACTTACTTCATTTCAGCATTTGGTAATGTCACATGGAATACCTATTCAAGCTGAAGTTGTTTAAATGATGTATTTATTTTACTTTACCATACACCAAGGCAGCAAAAAACTGTCTGAAGATAGCTGTTTCTCACTTATTTTATATTCCATTAGAAACCTATCTTCCACAATAAACTTTTGCGCAAACTTCAAATTCATATGTTTGAACTGTAAGCAAGAAGCAGGCATTGACTGATTCGCGTTGTCGTTGGTGATGAATGAAGTAATGTCTCAAGCGACAATTTCAGGAACCATCTACAATTCTTCTGATCTTTCTCTGTTCCCTGTGCTGCTATTCCTTTAGTGCCGCTGGGGCTCCTAGTTTGGAATAGGATCACCTTTTAGCTGAAATGGTTTCTTGGAATTTAGTCCAAAGACCTGAAGGCAAACTTAAATAGGGGTATGAAGTCTGGTTTATTGACAGTGAACATAGCATAAAATTAAACATGATTTTGGTTACAATCAAATGTAACCAGAACAGACATATTTTAGAGAAGAAATTCAGTGCTTATTGGGCTGGCATTTTTATACTTCCATCAGCTCAACAGCCTTCCCAAATGAAGCCAAAGGAAATCAATTAAACCAGTGCTGAACTTCAGAAGGGGTCCCTTGTCCTCTTTAGAAATTCCCACCATTCACTCTGCAAAGGCCTCTATGAAACTTTGCACTTGGCACTCTCTGAAGCTTCACCACCACATTAGCAAAGCTAATCCCTCCCAACACCTAGCACAGTCTAGTGACTGCATCTTACTTGTGCACTTACAGAAAACTACCCACAGTATGCATGAGGACAAACAGGTACGTCTATACACACACATCCTATCTGTATTCCAAGTGGCTCCAAAAAGAGTTTAAATGTTTTATTGTAGAACACTCTGATATGGTCAGTTGATTCTTGGTGAACAATACAGATATTTTGTTCAAATTGCTTCTAAAGAACACTACATGCAGTTAAAGCTCCAGCACTGTGCCAGTCTCCAAAGGCAGCTCCTTGATATTTAAGCTAGCAGGTTTAATATAAATTAGCTCAACCATATGCTGGTTAAATGACAGAAATCTTTCTAAAAAGATAAATATCATCTGGTAGTGATCATCAACAAATAAAATCTATTGACAGATACAATGGCAGTAACTTGCAGTGGGTGTTGCAATGGATGTCTCTTCTTAAATTTAATAACTGGCTTACTGGTAGCTACTCCCAGGGAGTGGCTCTATAAATAACTTTTATTGAGGTCTAGCAATCCTTATAGCTACAAGTTTGTGCATTCCTCAGACTGAGGTTCTCTTACAAGATATCCTTTTACTTGTTGCTAACAGTTACTGCTCCAAATCACATATAAAGCGCAATGGCAAGGATATGTGAAAATATGTATTTTAAATTGGTTTCAGTTAAACCATGATCTTCATTCGATGTGTCAGGAGCAAGTCAAGCTCAGAAATGACAGTGGTTTGCCAGCTGCTCTGCTTTCACATGCCTTAAGGTCATCAGGAAACAGGAGGGTAAATACTAGACTATGCAAAAGACCTTGCAAAGTTAGGCCAGTTGATTGGCAGTTGAGGGTCTAACGATCAGCTAGAGGCTCCAATTTTAACAATCTATTACCTGATTCTTTCATGTATATATATGAAAAGATATATATGTATGCTTATTTTATCTCTCCATTTCTCATACCATTTTCTCTCTTGATGTTCCTGGATGCTTTTCAGAATCACAGTAAAGAGGTGCAAGCACTGAGCACTGGAACCCTGCTGTCCTCTGCAGCACATCGTAAACATGGGAATGATGGGAAGGTTTGCTTGCTTTTAGCCTCCAGACTCCTCTGTGGAAATTCTCTACCCAAAAAGCAAAACAGAGTAAATACGTGCCAGGAATAAACAGATCCCTGCCTAACAGCACATGTGAGCTCTTGAAAATATACAGAGCTCCTTTTCTGTTTCACCAAATTTCCTACTATGCTACGTAAAGCAGATGTGCAAAAGTGCCTCTCTAATTACAGCTATGAATCTTCCACTTACAGTAGCTGACCTAGAACATGCGCTTAGCAGAGCTGCAGCTGCAGTGTTCTAAACTCTGTATTAAAGAGGGACAACAAGGAAAAGGAGAGGAAATTTCGGGCAACATTAGCAGAAATGCAGTTCTCTCTAAAAACAGCTTGTATTCTGTTAAAAAGGAGGCATCGCACACACCTGCCCATTCAGGGTGTTTTTCTGACCCATCCTTAGCCACCTGCAGCCAGTGACAATCACAGGCAATCTCTAAATAGCCACATTTTGCTGAGACAGTCCTACTGAAATCACTACAAGGCAGCTTCCCTCCATCCCCTTGTGTGGGGAAATTACTTGCTAATAACAGGGCAGTTCAATATCTGCCGAGTTTCTTAATATTAGAGAAATTCCAAACTGTAAAGTGCACTAATTTGCAATGGTTTATGGTCACTGTGGACTTCATTTCAAAACAATTTCAGACTGTCCTTGTTATATAAAATTATATACTATCCTTGTTATACAAAATTCACTTGGTAAAATACAGCAAAAGATTCCCTATTCCATTATCCAAGGTGTTTTTTCTGTTTCTGGGATATACCATCTCCAGTTTGAGGCTGAAACATAGAATAATACATTTCCAACAGAAAATATTTTTGAAGAAAGATTTTCTGAATTCCCCACTTCTTATACCTTTAAAATAGCATCAAGCCTGAACCCTGCCAGGAAGAATTAAAAGCTTAAAGCATTTCTGAGACTTGAAAGGCACAAGGTGAAGGAACCTAAAAATGCAATCACTGCTCAGGATACTGAATGACGAGATTCTAATAAGAAGCCCTTTTCTGTGATATAAGCCATGGTTTCTGTCATCATTTAACCCTTGGCTCATCGAGATGTGAACTAGCTACTCAGCTTTTTATCCCCAGGCTCATGTTGCCATCCAGACAGATGACCTAGTGAAGGACAGTTCTAAACATCTGCATTTGAAACATGCTTTGAAATAGTTTAACAGACAGCACATCAGTATTTCTTTTTAGTAACCTAGGAGGATTTTGTTAACACCTACACAAGTTTAAAACAAGGCACTTGGGAAGTACTGCAGACAAACTTTCTGTTGCTGTTCCTGCACTGTCTAGGCTCATAAAAGCAATTCAGATGCACAAAAAGCTCATCTACTGGCCATTTACTTCTGGAAATAAGGTCTTACTAGCAATTTAAAAAGATAATTGTCTTTGCTTAAAACATTTCTCTTTACACCAGACACTGAATGACACTGTCTCCATAAATTAGACAAATACCTTCTGCATGATATCGCTTTATCCATATCCTCAAATCAGGCCCTATGAAACACCTTTCCACTTGGATTTTGGTAGCTAGAAGGGTATTTGTGAGTACAGCTGCATACAGTATTTAACAGCTTAGGAAACTTCATTAAAAGATAATGCATTCCCAGAGGCCCCAGGTGAAAGCACAGGCACTCAGGAGTGGAGGAAGCGTCCTTCTAAAGATTCCAGCTATGGAGTTCAACTGAGCATAAAGTTTCTAATGAATTCATTGTTCAGTTTTATACAGGTCATTGTCATTTTAAGATAATCTGTGCAAGAATACATTTCATTAAATATGATTCCTCAAAAGGTTATGATTGTGCTATTAAGTAATTCAAAAATTAAGTTTCTGATCAACCAAATTAGTATTGAATATACTTAACCAACTAGAACCATACTGCAGTTATATCCATACCTCAGTTAACTACATGAGGCACTACAGCCAAAAATGTGAGAGATGGAGCAAAAGCATTGTTCTTTGGTGTTTGCCCTATGATCCTTCTCTTAACCTGACACAATCAAACCTCTCAGGCGCAAGCCTTAGCACACTGCATAGGTAAAACCAGTAATGTAAAAAGTCAATCAGGCATCATCATTTGTTATCTACACACTTTGTAGCCTATTGGAACAATTATGGCCTGAGACCATCTTTTTTCCGCCAGAGTACTTTCTCAATCACCTGACCAGCACATATCTGGGACTAGCAAAGGAAAGACAGCAGAGCATTGCACACAGGCAGCTTAAAAATAGAGGAATGGCTGAAGCATGTCAGGCATCTGCTATACATTAATTAGAAAAGTCACAAGAGCAGGACAAGCACATATTGAATAGTCCCCAAAACACCTTCCCAGCCTCAAACAAGCCTCACTGATACAGATTGCTCTTTTTCAATGGATTTGCCCGAACATTTCCTGATCTATGTACACTTCCGTTGCCCAGAGAAGCTGTGGCTGCCCCATCCCTGGCAGTGTTCAAGGCCAGGTTGGACACAGGGGCTTGGAGCAAGCTGCTCTAGTGGAAGGTGCCCCTGCCCATGGCAGGGAGTTGGAACTGGATGAACTTAAGGTCTCTTCCCACCCAAACCAGTGTGGGATCCTGGAGTCCATAAACTCTTGTGATAACTTCTACATTATATCCATGCTCTGGCAGCTGCTGACTCTTAGCTTCATGAGGACCACTAGGAACACGAAGGGCAGGAGGGTTCTTGTCCTTATGCAAGGCTGTACAATCATGGGACAGCGCCGTGCGTTTGCAGAGACAACATTTGCCCGTTCTGAACTGATACTCCAGGCCTGGGAAAGGGCCTGCAGTATATCTTCCCATGGAAGTAAGTGTGCCTGGCAGGCTGTACCCAGGAGATTCAGCTGCTGTAAATCAAATTCTGCACCTTGGGACAAGACAGGCTTCTCCCCAGGCTATCCATCAACAGTGTGCATTTTTGACTTCTAAGGCATTGTCTCACAGGGAGGACAAAATTGTGGTCCTTGACTGTACTGTAGCATTTTTAGCAGTTTAAGACTATTTTAAGATCAGATAATGAATAGAAACTCAATGATGAGGTCCCAGCTGGAATAAAGGTATATTTAAGTACATCTAAAAATACTCATCTGTGGCAAAAACTATTAGAATTTCCCAGAACAGAGACTACAATTAATATGAACTTTAAAAAAAAAAAAAATCCATATTTAAACAGCAGTTACAATTTTATTAGCATGAAATCTAAAAAGAATCAAAGTGAGTGGGTTTGGTTTCAACTATGAAGCTTGTGCCAGAGCTGCATGGGTCAGGTTTTGTTTTAATGAGATTTTCCTCTTTCCCCTCCAGTCTTTCCTCAAAGAAAGAGATGATACAGCCATAAATCAGCTACATTCAGCTGCAGGACAGGCGTCAGCACTGACTTACTGAACACATTTGACCTGAGTTAGTTACACTACTAACTTTAAAAGTGGTTATAGTTCAGCGACCCCACTCCTCACATCACCACCGAGGCTCAGGGCAATCTTCACGGTGAGATTTCTCATGTATGTACAGCTAATTGCCACGACACTTCTTTAATGGACTGAGTATTATCACAAACAAGGAATTTAATTACACGCCACTCTGAAAACAAGAAAATGAAAATATGAGCTATTAAAAAGTGACCTTCTCTTTCCTTTGAGTTGACAGCAGCCACAGGGAACACTGTACTCACAGTGACAGCATGAGTTGTACGCCTGAAGTGAAAATTATAGCATTTATTAGCAGATAATCAGCTAAATTATCTGATTTTCTTTTAAACTACATTGAATGAGGAAACAAATACCTGGGCATGCTCAAGAGAGCTATGACCAATGACATAGCATCGGCATTTTCATCGCAGGGTCACCAGGGATCATCTTATCACAGCTTTCCTAGGATGGCTGGAAAACACCATGGCAAGGACAGAATAGTGTAAAAGTGAAGCTCTGTTACTGTTTAGGAAAAGAAAATACTTTAACTGTGAAGCAGTTTGTGCAAACCACAGTTTCACTCTAGCAGAAGTTTGACGTCTGCAATGTGCTGAATTAATCTTTCTTCTGAAGGAGTTCCCGTGCTGTACAGAATGCTTTAGATGAAACAATTTTTTGATCTATATAATAGCATTTTTATTTCACCATCCCACCTAACAGAAACATATTCTCTTTTCAGGACCAATTCTCAGAGACTCAGCTCCATCTCCTTCTATTAATGCTCCAACAGCTTCTTGTCATTTCCAACTTATTTCTAATCTTAAAGCAAAAAACTAATTGGTCCTGAGATGTGTGACCTTGCGCTCAGTAATGCTAAATTACGTTTCATTCTAAAACATTTCATCACATTTCAAAGTCCTAATTCCTCCTGTCTCATAATTGTATCCTCCTCCAACTGTGTGTGATTGACTGTATTTAGCCAATTCCTCGTTACTTAGTCCTAGATTCACCCACTTAAGCACATTTCCTTCATAACAATATCATAAAACCTGAGTTAGAGCTCCTATACTGCCTTTTCCAAAGCAGTCTATCCCTACACCACTGTAGCTCAAACCCACTAATTTTTCAGTAATGCCCAGTCACTGATTCCCTTGTAAAGTGTATCATTTCGGATGTATTTGAGTGCATTTCCAAAACCCTAGATTATGTTAAACCTGTCTGGCTTTAGCAATCAATATTGTGAGATTCAATAGCAAATGAAAACTTTTGTACCCACTTGGACCAATTTTCCATCCATCCAATTCCATAGGTTATGATATTAGAAGTGTTGACTGTGATTTAACGTCTGAGATAAAGTCAGTGGACTAGCATACTGGTACTGATTAAATTGGGCAGTTATTAAATAGAATCTGATTTCCAGTACTGTCAAATTGGTACAGTATTTGAGAGGGGAAAATGATGAAGAGAAACAGAAGAACAAGTACACTTGCTCTAAGTCCCTTCATTTAACAAGCTTCCATTTGGCTTGCTTAAATTTGAAGTTCCTGTTTTGACATGAAGCATCAATAATCTAGAATTAGTAACTCATAAGTACCTTTATAAGTTACTACAAGCTTAGATTTTTTCCTCATTAAATCTTGGGAGGATTTCACAGTATTGCTGATGCACACTATGTGTAGAAAGCTGGTTCCTACCCTGGCTTTGAAAGTTTTCTTCTTTTATATACAGATAAAACCAAGTATATTTGTACACATAGCTAGTAAAAGAAGTCCTCTCCTCTTTTCTGCTAACTATAACATTCAGGAAGCTGATCTACATTACACTTGAATTGGTAGTAGCTGTTGCTTTGCCTTCACTGTGTGAGAAAACACATACACCATTAGCAGTCACTGCTCTGTTTTTCATGTGAGGCAGGCAACAGGCAACTCCCGGAAGGTAACAGGTGAGTGCGTGGGCAGGAACAAGCCACAGAAACCTGTTGAAAGCATTGGGCTTGTACCTTGTTTTACAGGGCAACAATGTAGTACCACCTGATCTATGAGATATGCAACAGAACTGCTAAACACAATGTAACAGAACTGACAAAGCACAGAAAAATAACTGAAGTCCTTTTTAGGTTATTTTGCTAAATCTCAGAGGACCACGTTATCATAATACTTCTTTTTGTTTCTCTACAACCCTTCACACCAGAACCATCCAAGTTAGTGTTATACTTAAATTCCTGAGACAGAAGAGTGAGAACACTCATCACTGGGGAATGAAGCCTTCTGCTCAAATGTTCAACCTTTTCCTTGTTAAGACTAAAAACACTGCAGGTTTCTTTAAATGAATGTCTTATACTAGTACAAGCAAGACTTCAAATACTTATATGCTTAAACAGTAGCGTGGCAATGAGAAGTATAAATCATGCATGATAATTGTTTCTTTCCACTGGTCCACAGTACATTTATATTTGAGTGAAAGACCTGTTGCTCCAGGGACCAAACTGAGCACCTCCTCCAAGACTGCTCAGAAAAACTAAGAACCCCACATCACTTTGAACTACCATTAGTCATTTAAGGGTCTCTCAAAAAAAAGATTCCATACATAATAAGTGTGTCTACCAGGGAATTTAAGTTGTTTATTTAATATATTGTATGATTTCCAGTTAGCTTCATGTATTTCTAGGCTCTTACAAAGGTCACATAACTTAAATATGTGATTTTTTCTAAAGCGGACCAAAATCCTTCACCTATTTTTAATGAGCTTTGTCCCCTTCATGAACTTTTAAACGATTACATATGCTACCCACTGTCTAACACGGGATATGTTGAAAAGGCTGCCAGGAGATACACAAAACAGGTAACTGGACTACCCATTCTTTAACCTTTTTGATTATTATTAAGGCTTCTTAGTTAAATTACATTCCTTGTCTGTATGACTTTCAAAGCAGCATGATCATCTTGCAACCACCCACACCACAGGCATGCAATGAGACATCATCAGATTGTAAATTATTATATTTCTATCTTAATCTTTAAATTTGTTGTTCAGCGCCAGCATTTCTGAACAAGTATGAAGTGCTTTCCCATAGTCTTACATCTTTCTGGCCAAGATATCAATCACAGGTCTTATCCAAAAATATCTCCAAATGGATATTCATCCTTTTTCCCAGAAATACAAACTACATCCAGCTGAATATTCAACTTTCCATGTTCTTGTAGCACGCCAGAGACCAAAATGATGGCCAGAATCTGAATTAATTCACGTTACTGTGCTAAAATCCTTCATTCCTTTGGAATTAGTATTCATTGCAAGTAAAGTCCGCAGTGAAAATTAGTAGTGGATTCTGTAGGTGAGTGAGATTCTGGCAGTGTGCTGGGAGGCTGAGAGGTTAGGATTGATGCTAGGAGTCTGAACACCAAGTCTAAGATCTGTTGATAGCATAGCACTTAATTTACCCACTAAAACTTTGTTTCCTTATGCCTGATTAGAGTCTGAGCCCTCATGAAAAAGGTGTGCTTTGGAGGACAAAAGTGAAGAATTAGAGAATGTCTTACTTTTGGTACAATTCGGTTTCTAAAGCATGGTTTTAGAACAAAACATGGCCTACAAGCAATCTGGAGAGGGACTTTTTGCAAGGGGAGGTAGCAACAGGACAAGGGGGAATGGCTTTAAACCAAAAAAGGGTAGACTTGGATTAGATACCATGAAGAAGTTCTTCCTGTGAGGGTGCTGAGGCGCTGGCACAGGGTGCCCAGAGAAGCTGTGGCTGCCCCATCCCTGGCAG
>WYDI02029585.1:4632-15255 GCA_009867235.2 Psittacus erithacus | reverse complement strand
CAGCTCTCTCAGCCTGGCTCCAGAGCAGAGCTGCTCCAGCCCTCGCAGCAGCTCCATGGCCTCCTCTGGACTTGCTCAAGCAGGTCCATGTCCCTCTTGTGCTGGGTGCCCTTCTTCACCTGCAGCAGATGCCAGACCCAAAACTGGAAGTGATCCTCACTCAGCTCAGTGGAAGTACCTGAACACCCTCTGAGCAGCAGCAGCACCACAGCAGGGCTGCCCCCACCTTCCCCTCTGCTCCCAAGCCAGGTAGTGTGAAACCCTATAGCACACCATAGCTCCCATAGCATTACCTAACCCCTGCATCGCTGCTGCTGCTTCCACCCTCCATTTGACCATGTAAAGGGTTCACCTAAAGCCAGGCAAGAGGAACGTTGAGGAGCTAATGAGGAGCTTGGGCACTTGACATCAGTAATCGCCAGTGTGCGAGATGACACGTGTAGGAGTTTGTATTGAAACACAAGAAGTCATGTAAGGCTTGTGTTAACAGGGAAATCGCAACCAGTCTTGGAGAGCCGGAGAACAGGCAGAAAAGGTGCAGTGGTTTGATTGCTTCCAGCCCAAATCCCGCATCACCTTGGTACAAGGCATTTGGATGAGATGGCTGCCAGGCCTGGTTGTAACACCATCCCCACAGAGCAGAGGAGTAAATATGCAAACCAGACAGAGAGTACATGGGATTGAAGGAAGTGAATGTGTAAAGCAGCTAAAATGACACATTTAGCTGGAAGAACCTGGAGCTGTTTTCCCAGAGATGGTATTTTTTGCTCCTGTTAGTCATTGGGTACAAAAGAGGCAGCAGCCAACGACTGGTTCTTCTGCTGCGAGCCTTCGCTTTCATTGTAGCAGCCCAGAGAAATCACTCGCATCTTGTTTGGAGTAAGCACATGCATTCCAATACTAAGAACACCTCTGTGACTGTAAATAAGGAAGCCAGCGACCCTGCCTTTCCTTAATAAACAGGTTTTTGGCTAGAAGATCAGAAGTTTTCATCAGCCACTCATCCGCATCCTCACGTGTCCCCGCGCATGCAAACACACACGCAGCATCGGTGGCTGCAGGCTAACTTTAACCCCTGGCTGCAGCTCAGAGAGAGCAGAGCCCCTGGGAAAACACGTCTCTGGTCCAAATACACAACTCCGGTTGTGTGTCACGAGCAAATCTCAGTGGGTTCCTTTATCTATCGCTAAATAAGAGTAAGTCCCCCTTTGCATGCAAACTTCACTGTCAATACGAGCCTCCAGCTTCATTTAATTATTAGCTTCCTACAGCCAATAGCCATGCGAGCCAGGAAGGGAAACAGCAATTCCTTGCTGCACGTGGCCATGATGGAAAGGAAGCTGGACACACACGTGTGTGGCATCTGCAAAGCCTCAGTGACTTGTGAACACATCTGCGGAGCAGGAGGGCCACGGATGTTAGGGTTAAATTAAAGCAGCTTGCAAAAATAAGCTTCATTTCTTTCTTGATTTGTTCTTTCCTTAGGACATTCCCAAAAGCCACATTTATTATTGCCCTTCCCCCACCTCTACTTGTGAGCCTTTCCAAGGATTAATTTGCTTGGAGTATTTGAGCCATTACGCTTGGGTGGGTTTTGGAAAGGAAGATGAATGAAACAGAACAGGGGGAGAGCAACAGAAACTGTGCAAAAGCAACAATCCCATCTCCATCTTTCTTTTCTAATACAGGGATCCTTTTTAGAAAGGCTCCTGCAGCTCCTGGAAGCAGCCCAGCTTTGAAATACACAGTCTGAACCAGCAAGAGGTTGCTTAAACCCAGATGCCCAACTTTGCTTGGGAAGAAACTGAGTCTGCTTTTAGCAAACCAGGAGTGTTTAAACCTCAAAGCAATCCACAGCAGAGCCCACAGCTCAGAGCCCTGCCAGGCTCAGCTGTGTCCTGCATCAGCCTTGGAAACAGCTTAAATAAGATGAGCCCTAAAGCAGCTCTGAGTGTGTGGACTCAGGTGCAGTGATTTTCCCCTCTGTTCCTGCCACCCAGCACCTCAAAGGGCACACATGAAGCTTGTAGCCATCAGAGATGCTCCCCATGGGCTTGTCTTCCCCTGTCAGTTCCTGGCAATGACAGTATTTGCCCTTAAGAATGGGCCAGTCCTGCCCAGGGAAGCAAATCCCACCAGGAATGGCTAATGCGGCTATGAGCAACTCCCACAACAGCATCTGTTCATAACCAAGCCTCACAGATGGGTATCCTTCAAGATATCCTCCAAGGTTTGTCCAAGTCCTCATCACACAGCTCAGGTTTATTAATCCAGCAAGAAAAGACGGGGCAGGAACCCAGAGCTCTGGGATGGCCCCTGGGGGCAGCACTCAACTGCAAGAAAAAGCTCAGCAAGGTCAGAAGTCCTAGGTCAGCCCTCCAACATGCCTGCAGTTAGGCAGAACCTATCCACAATTCATTTCCACCCAGGGAGGCTGGCAAAAATCCTGGCTTTGGATCAACAACCAGTACAAGTCCCACACTGTAAAACCCTCCTGTTCCCCCAGAAAGCATCCCCTGAAGCACCTGAAACATATCCCGTTCTCCCCAAGATGGGCTGTGCCATCCTCGTCTCCTTGCAGAGATGGGTACGGTTGGGTTGGAAAAAGACTTCAGAGAGAATGAAGTTCTTCAATGAATTCCTCAGCACACCAATCAGGAGAGATGGAAAAATTCCCAGGCTGGAAATGTTTTAAATAGAAAATATATAGAATCATAGAATCCCAGATTGGTTTGGGTTGGAAAGGACCTTAACATCATCCAGTTCCAACCCCCTGCCATGGGCAGGGATGCCTCACCCTAGATCGTATCACCCCGGGCTCTGTCCAACCTGACCTTGAACACTGCCAGGGATGGGGCAGCCACAGCTTCCCTGGGCACCCTGTGCCAGGGTTCAGCATCCTCACAGTAAAGAACTTCTTCCTTGTATCTAACCTGAACTTCCCCTGTGTCAGTTTGAACCCATCACCCCTTGTCCTATCGCTACAGTCCCTGATGAAGGGCCCCTCTCCAGCATCCTTGTAGCCTCCTTCAGACACTGGAAGCTGCTCTGAAGTCTCCATGCAGCTTCTCTTCTCCAGGATGAACAGCCCCAACTTTCTCATCCTGTCTTCATATCCCCAATTTATATGTATATGTGAAGCCTCAAACTACACCTCTGCATTAAAATCCCAAACTATCCAGAAAAGGCCAAAGGAACTACCATAAGCATAAGCCACTTGCGCTGATGTGTTCTGCCCATCTGCCTTGAAACCATTTATATTCCAGCCCCTATCCACCCAGCTCCCATTAAAACCCCACTTTCCCAACGTTGAGCTCCTTGCGTTGCTGCTCCGCGCCATGGCAGCCGGTTCCAATAGCAACTAATTGCTAACAAGCTCATTACGCGATAAAAGCAGCGGGAGTGTGATGCTGGCAGCTCTTCTGCCTGTCTGCAAAGCGAACAGCTGGCCCCAAACCTCAAGCACCAATCTCATTAAACAGCAACAAAAATACCTACAGCAATGGCAAAAAAACCCCTTTTCGCTCCGACATAACCGTTCCCTCCTCAAAGTTCATCTGAACTTTGTCAATTCAGAGGCAGTTCCAACCCCTGCACTCGCAGGGAAACTGAAGATTCATGAGCTGAGCCCAGCTGGGTGCGAGGAGGTAAAAAGCAATAATGGGAGGAAGCAAAGCAGATGTTGGCGAGGTAACCTTGCTGGAAGAACAAGGAGTCATGGGGGGTTAGTGTAGGGCTGCTGCTTTGGAGCTGCGGCGTCCCAGCTACACCAGAGAACTGAGGAACCGCATGGTGTGATCTGGTGTTTGATGCATAGATCTGTCTTTTGCAAAGTCTCTTTGTCACTGCTGTTTGATTTGCTCTGCACCATGCTGAACAGCAAGGGTCCTACCTACCCCGCGCACCCTCTGCCGTGGACAACAGCCGAGAAGCAGGAGGGACATGAGGTAGCATCCATCCAAGCACAGCTCGGTCTATCCATGTTTGGAGGAGGCACGTCCCTGAGCGCAGGGTAAGGACATTGGAGCAGTTTTGCACACACCTTCACTCCAGCTCATCACTCTGCTACAACATGGGCTCAGGGGAGTTTGACTTGGAGCCCATGCTCACATGCAGGATGCACGTGGAGTGATGTGGAGCCCAAGACCAGCTCCTCCACCTCAAGGCATAACAGAGAATCAGTGCAGAGTTAATGAAATAAAACCACAAGCAAATCTACAACCAATTACTCCAAGCCAGGGCTGAAGCTCTTGTGCTGACACCTTCAATCCCACCACCTCCTCCATCACAAGAGAGACTCCAAAGCTTTTTCTGATCCATCAAAGCTCACCAGCAGCTAAATATTCTCCTGCTTTATCACATCAAGAGCAATTTGTATTGCAAAGTTTATGAGTCTTCCCTCAAGGGCCCAGGTTTTACAGCATTTGTTTAACCAGGATTTTGCTCACTGCATGGTTTGCACTGGGTCCTCCCAGCCATCAGCATCTCAACGCCCTGCCCAACCATACAAGAGCGAAAGTTCCCTTAAAGGCTTTCCACACCAGTATTGATACAACACTAAAAAAAGCCATTTATAAAGCAACAAATGTGCACTAATTCCTCCTTCCAAAAACCTTATTCAAGACGCAGAGCATGAACTAACCCACAGCATGTCCCAGCTTGATGCTGATCTTCTTCGACAGCAGCAGCATGTCTTCATCACAATGAGCTTTAGCCTTATTATGCACCAGCTCTTCTTCCCCCCATTATTTAGTTGTGGGTGCCTTTTACGTCTAAAAGATAAGGAAGTATGAATTAGAAACAAGAGCTCTGTGCATAATGCAATCAGTGTGCTGCAGGTGGGCTGCATCCCCCCGCTCCGGCTGGGATCCCCAAATCAGCAGACAGGAGCCTGTTTTCTTGATGTCTAACATCAGAAAAAGCACTGCTTTTCCCCACCCGGAGGAGAGCAAGATGAAAACCAAGGAAGTGTCAGATTAATGCTAACAAGCACTGATGTCTCAGGAACAGCTTCTAAAACAAGCAGGTTGCCAGATATCAAGTATTTTGTCTGGGTTTCTTCCTGCTCTTCTTTAGTTGCTGGGAAACTGCCTCTTTTGGGGCATCTCAGACCCTTTTGCACTTACTCCCTGTTCCTTGACAGAAGTCAAAACTCCTGGAGTGAGTCCATTCAATGCCAGCAGGGAGGTGAGAGGAGTCTGTGATCCTTTGGATGGGAAAATGAGAGGTGAAGACCCAACAACAGTGCTGCCGCCCCTCTTGGCGCTGGGCTTTTTAAGACCAAGCAGTTAGCAGTCCCACTAATAACCTGTCTCAACACAACAGAAGGGCTCACACGGTTGGCACCAATGGCTTGGTCTTCCCTTCATCTCCACTGGAGATCATCTTTAATAAGACAGGCAGGAAACAGAGGCCAAAGAAATAAAACCACTTCAAAACGGTGGAGGGGAACCAAACCACAATGTAGTATGTTCCATGGGAAGGTGCTCAGGTTTGTGTGCCTGGCTGTACAGGAGATCACACCATCTTGGTGCCGCTTGGGAAGGTTGTTTTCTCCAGAGCCACAGTGAGGATGTCTGTCTAGTCAATTTTTCCATTTATTCATTGAACCTATATTGGTACCTCCAGCAACACTCCTGGAGAGCATCACCATGCACCCATCACTGTGGAGCATCCCTCATAGCAGCGCTGCAGCCAGGCTCACTGCTAAGAATGTATTTAAAATGAACAAGAGCTGTTCTAACACTTTTATTTCACCTTCTTAAAACTCTCCTCTTAGAAATGAGGTATTTAAACATTTGGGGGTAGTAGGCCACAAAACATTTGGGATTAGTAGGCCACAAAAACCTCAGAGCATGATGATGACCACACAGATGAAAACCCTCACAAGCATCTTTCTTCTCCCCTTGCATAAGCTGCCCAGAGTCACCTGCATGTTTCAAAGCTGCTCTCATGCTTTATTTCTCTCCTTCTTCCCCTTTTATACTCTTTTCCCCAAATCCATCCTCTTCTCACATTGCCCTGGGGAACTCAGCCTGGAATTGAGGTCTCCACCATCTGCAGGAGGTGAACATGGACTGGACTGGAGGTTCCTTCCAACTGAACTGTTCTGTTCTAACATCTCTAAGCAGCCAGTGATGCCTTCATTTCTGACCTTCTCCTTCACTTCTGACCTTCTCCTTCACCAAGCAGGATAATCGGTGGACCAAACATTTCCATTAACCCTACACAACTGGTGGCTCCACACCAGTTCCAGAAGCCCATACGAACACCTGCCTCCCTGCACCACATATTCCATGGATTGCAGCAGGAACCACCTCTGCCAATCCATGGTTTTAAAGCAATGAGCTGAAACAGGGAGGAGAAGGGATAAAGAGTTAAAAGCAGAGATTGGGCATGGATGGGGGTCATGAGATCTCAGACTAAATGGAACTGCCCTTGCAGAGATGCAGGCAACAAGGAGCCCAGGCCCCTTTCAGAGGCTAGAGAGGATCCCCAGCTCTCCTCATCCTACCACACTAGGATAGGATGAAAGACTTTCTGTAGAGACCCTTCTCTGTTCTTTTCCCTTATCACACAAAGTTTAATTTGCTCTCTGAAGCAGAGGGTTGTTTTCCGTTTCTCTTATATATATATACATATATATATATATATAAAAAACGATTGTGTAGGGCGCTGTCCAAGAAAATCTTCTCCCTTTTCCAAGTCTCCTCTCCACCACTCACCCTGGAAGCTCAATCAGCAGTGCCAGAACTCAGGCAAATCCCAGCAGCATCCTCCCCGAGAAGCAATCACCACAAAAGACAGGATGACAAGCCAACAAGGAAGATACCCAACACAGCGGCGCCCATAGTGCTAACACAAAGGTAGATGGATGACTCAGCCAGGCTATAAAATGCAATGAAGAGAGCATCATGTGCTATTTTTGCTGTTTGGATAGCACAAATCCCACCACCCACCTACCACAAACTTAAGGCTCTTCCCCAGCACTTGGCATCTTTCTGTCTGTCTTGGCTGACCGTCTGCAAACCTCTACAGATGTTTCCATCAGCACGAGCAGAGCTCTTAAAACAGATCAGAGCATCTTATCAAACCCACACTGCTTCTCCTTGCCTGAAGCAAAGGATAAAAGAAACCTCCTTGGCAGGTCCTATGGGGATGGTAAAAAACCCAAAGAATTTCCTACTAACTCCCTTATTTCTCATCTCCAAGCCTAAAGCTGGTAACCTTTTTTAGGTAACCACATTGTTAACATGCACAGACATCACAAAATCACCCTGGGCTTTCATCCCATCCAGTCAAACCCCTGGACTGTGTGAATACACAGTACTCGTTGTTTAAAGGCCAGCACTAAGGACACCCATGAATGTGAATTCACCATGGGGTGAATGGGTTTTTTAATCTAAGTGCTTAATCCTTACAACCATAAGGGAAAGCTTGGACATTTCACCTCCAGAGCCAGAAAGCAAAACACAAATACCTAAGAAAACCCTTAACCATCTTCAGATGGTATTTTTATTAACTATCAGGATTCAGTCCTGCATCTTCAGGTGCAGCCCTCACACATAGGGTACCAGCTTGTGTAAAGCTACAAAACCTGCAATTCATACTGATGTATCTCCTCATCTATGGATTATCCTTCCCAAGAGGTGACAGATCTTGAGTCCAGCAGTCACTCTCAGTATAACCTCTACAACCTCTTCTCTTGGTTAGAAATAGCTTCCTCATTTTCAGTCTGAACCTCCCCTGATGCAGCTTTGAACCATTTCCAGGGGTCCTGTCCCTGGATGTCAAGGAGAACTCAGCACCTTCCTCTCCATGTCCCCTCCTCAGGAAGCTGTAGGGAGCACACAGGGCTCAAGGTAAGGCACTAGTGTGCACACTTCTGGGCCCCACCATTTAAGGATGCTTAAAACACAAAAAGGTTTGTGTTCAATATTACACAGAAAACGTAGTATTTCTATGTATTACACTGCCCAGCCAGCAGAGCAACAGGGATGGACTCAGGCCACCAAGCAGCAGCACAGCCGGATGCTCAAAAATCGACCACAGCCAAAAACTGGGGCTGGAAACAGGAACAGGACAATGGCAAACGTGACAAGAACAGCACAGAGATGATAGAAAGGAGGGGGAAGACCAGGGAATGTCACTCAGAGTGATGCAGAGCACCAAGGAAGGAGCCTTCTTCCTGTGTGTGCCAACAGTAGGGGGTAGCTGGGAGCTTGCAAGCGGGAGGAAGGAAAACCAGCCAACGCAGGAGCATCCATCTGCCCTGTCTATCTCCTTACTCCACGTGCCTGGCAGAAAAGCCGCGGCAAAGCCTCTGCCCTCCAGGGTCATGAAAACAGATGACCTTGGAGTCAGGAAGATCATACTTTTAATGCCTGGAAACTGCATTTGAATTATTTAATGAGAGAGCAGCAAGCAGAAACCCCGACGCTGAAATAGCCTCTTACAACTACAAACCTACCCCTGCACAGCAAGGGGCCATTATCTCATCAAAAGGTTGGGGATGTCTGTGTCCCCAACCCTAGAGTGGAGGGGGAAAGGGGTGGGCTGAGAGGGCAGGAAGGATGGAAGATTAATGCTTCCAAACAACTGGAGACTGATAAACCTGAATGGAGGGAGAAGGATGGGAGAAATCAGAGCTACGTTCAACACAGGGGCAGAGAAGGGAGGTGATGTCTGTAAAGACAGAAAGCAAAGTCTTTTCAAGAGAAAACCATCAGCCAGTTTTATGTGTAGCCTTGGCTGGTTGCTCAGTTGAAATATACTGGTGGATGCATGAGAACCAGTGTCATCAACCACTACTAAAGCACAGCGCGCAGAATCCAGCCGCAGCCCCGGGTGCACTAAGTCATCCCAGACCTGTAGGAGGTTTCGACACAGACAGTACACGGATGCAGACACTATTAGAAAGAGTGATTGATGTGTTTGATACTATGGAACGTGTTGATTTGCTGATGATGTAAGTAGCGGTGATTATGTGCACGCAATGTCTGGATTTGTCACCTTATGCAGTAAATATTTTAAGGATTGTTTCACTCAAGGCAGAGTGATACCTTACATTGAAAATACACTCTGGAAGGAAGGGATTTCTGCATTCAGCTGAGCATAAACAAGTTTACAGACCAGGAGATGCTTCATTATCACCCAGTGCAGGGAATTAGCTGGTTATCTTGACTAGTACACAGCAAGACGCTGCTCCAGCTTCAGAGGTATTCCAACCTCAGTCCTCCCCAACCCGTAAGCAGCACACACATTTCCATGCATTATGCCAGGTAGGTGGTAGGGAAAAGAAAACAGAGGGTAAAGACCTTACAGAATCCATTGCTACTGCAAAATATTTATTATAACGTCATATGCACCTGGGGAAACCATATGACACATATTGGTGTGTTTTAGGGAACCATATGACACATATTGGTGTGTTTTAGGGAACCATATGACACATATTGGCATGTTTTAGGGAACCATTCAGGCTGCTTTCCTTCCGAAGTACAGCAGACAAACTTGCCTGCTTTCCACTGCTTTTGGAGGCATTTGGGAGTTTCTTCTAAATTTCGCAAGGACTAAGGTCTGAGAGATGAAGTTGGGTGACATGGTAGTGGGTGACCCTGTGCTCTCCCATGCGGTTGTGCAGAGAAAAGCAGCCTCAAGGCCTTGGTTCCATTCCCCATGGAGCCGGGAGGTGTATGAGCACATCTGCAGCTTGCCTTGGGACCTAGCACCATCCTCAGCATCTCTTCACCTCCTTGCCTGCAGAAAGGGGAAACCCTCTCCCTGAGCTCTTGAAGGTGATGGGAGACAATTCCCAAGAGAAGGAGCAGACCAAGACAGGCACATTGCTTTCTAGACTGCAATGGGAAAGGACCATTAGACCTTCTCACTGTCCATCTCTCTAACACAGCTCATTAAATCTCTGCGTAAGTGGAAGCAGATCCCAGCACCTTGAGAAAGGGCTGGTGACACAAATCGACTTTAATTTCAGTTATAGTTTCACAAGTGACTTCCAGACCCATTTTCCTGGATATTTTGGTCACTGTGTTTGCCCTCAGGCACAGCAGGAGATAATCAGGTCTCTTCCCACTGCCTGGTTAAAGACAGCGAGGCAAGAGAGCGGTTTTCCTCTCCCACATGCAGAAGGAAGTTATCAAACATCTTATCCAAAAAATGAGGGACCAAACACCTAAGGGCTACATGGAGTAGCTCTTACTGATTGCCACCTGGATGGAGAAAAGCTAAAGACTCCTCACCAGAATGACAAGGCTTCAAGGAGAACAAGCCTAAGTCAGACAGAGCCCAAAGGACTTCAGGCACCAACTGCATATGGTTTTGGATGAACCCCAAAGCATCCTCCCACGAAACGCACAGTTCAGGGTCTGCAGCTCCAAGCAGCAAGTCCTCTAAGAGACCACAGAAATGAAATGCAACCCTGAGCAGACCCACAGCACTGCACAGGGAGATGTTCCAGCAAGCCCTCAAGCCAGAGGCAGATAGAATCATACAACCCCAGCCTGGCTTGGGTTGAAGGGACCTCAAAGCCCATCCAGCTCCAACCCCTGCCACGGGCAGGGACCCCTTCCACTAGAGCAGCTTGCTCCAAGCCCCTGTGTCCAACCT
>WYDI02029583.1:0-39626 GCA_009867235.2 Psittacus erithacus | reverse complement strand
AACAAGCCTGGCGCGGCGCAGCTGACAATTAGGAAACCCTGCTTGCTGGCTCGGGGGATTCATGCGAACCCTCCTCATCATCACCGGCTCCACATCCTGCCCATTTCGGCATCCGTGATGGATGCAGGCAGGCGGGGCTGCCTGCCCTCGCAGCCCACTCAGCCGCGGTTCAAACCAGCCAGGGAATCATGGCTTTGAAAAGCGGCAGCCCAGCCCCACTCAGGGGATGCCGTACCTGGGCCTCTGGGCACATCCACACGTTGAGGGTGTTTTGGAAGTGGGATTTCTCCAGTACACAACTGCTATTCCCCAGCTGGTGTCATTTGCGGACAGCCCGTGTCAGTAGTTGACGTTGCTTCTTCCCACAGAAGGGGAAAGCACGTCGAGTAGTGATGAATGTTTGGCTTTGTGGTAGCACATTTGTCATGTGAAATTAAACTAATATTGTGTAAACAGCACTTTTTGGCCAAAGATCTGGAGTGTTGTGTAAAGACAAATGGGGGGGATTAATTATCCACTATATACATAGGGTAGACTTTGTACCAAAATATGACCTGTTTATACATAAAACAGTTATTGCAGAAATTTGTCTATTAACAATAATCGTTTGAAATCCACTAAAGCTGGTTTAGCGTATAAATCAATACTAAATCTCTACAAAGCTATTGGCTCTCTCTGCATTTCCTTATCTATTAGGTTTCATTAATCTGCAAATGAAGTGACATAAAGATTTTTTTTAAAAGGCAAGATAAGCTAATTACAGGTCAAAGGCTTTTTATATGTATACTTATAATTTCTTACGTATATGTCTATTATACACAAATGGATCAGAGATGGCCTATAGACACATTTCATCTTTACTTTCTGGCTTTGAAATGTAAGGGCTTGTGCCAGACCTCTATACTCAAACAGGAGAGGAGAAGGGACAAAATAATTCAAAGAGTTAAATGCATCAGCATGCTTCCCTGACAGCGAGGTTGGTGCTAGTGACCATCATCAGGGGATAAATCATTTTGCAGCCACTGTGGCCAGAAAGTGAAGTTCAAATCCTGGAGAGCTTAATTAGGAAGCATGTTAAAAGTGAAAGGGTGAGAGTCATGTTAATTATGTGGGGTTCCTCTTGGAGCAAACCCAGGCAGCAACTGCGCTGTAAGGCTAACGTGGCATCATGTTACCCTCTGAATTAATCAACCTGCGTTCCTGGTATGACACAACTGCTTATACAAAAATCTCATCCAAATGCAATTGCAAATTGCAGGTGGAAGCTTGGATTTGATTGTGATTACTGTGACATAACTGCATGTTCTTGGAGCAGCTCATGCTCCAAGTGGTATTTCAGACATTAAATAAGGTGTTAGAAGAGGTCTCCAGTTCTGCCATGCACATGCAGCCCCAAGGTTATGATCAGATCTTGAGGCCTACCAGGTTTTCTTTCTCTGCCCTTAGAAAAGTCCATGGAATTGAAACCCTACTTCTGGTTATCACATGCAAGAAAGCTTTTGAATGTGAGGTCCTGATGGCTTTATAGATAAGCAGCCCTATAAGTTAATCTGCTTTGCTCTCCTGGGGTACATACATATAAAAAACGATAATGATAATGATGATAAAGTTAAGCCTGAGAAATCCATCGGTGATGGATTAGGATCACGGTGAAACTTCTAGTTGTGAAGATGTAACTGCTGTTTCTGAAGGTCTTCAGCTCCTACACTTTACCCCTCTGGAATAGCCACTACCCCCAAAGAGAACCTGAATTTCTGGAAGTCTCTCCGCCAAGATGACTTGTTTTCAGACATTATCCCAAACTTGGGGCAGTTTTCCTTTGGGAAGCCAACCAGCAGACTACCAGGAGATAGCACAGACTGGTTTCCCAGCAGGAACCCTCTCCAGGGTTTGAAGGGACTCAGTTCCCCCTCACTCTTCTGTGGGCTTGTCCCACAAAACCTCTGCCCTATTAATATTACTTACTACTCAAAAATTTTCATAAATCACAGTTTTCAGTTGTGATATTATTCTATCAAGATCTGAGGTGCAATCAATAAGGTTTTACTAAGCAGTCCTTAAAATGATGTATTAGAGTAGTTCACAAAGGAGGTCTGAAACACTTCCTTTCCATAATGTTAAAAGAAATTAGAGAAACCAGTGGTATCGGCAGGGAAATGGTTGATTTGAATGGTGATGGTGCCATGCTTTCTTGTGCTCTCTTTCTCCATCCACTCAACCCCATACGACTGAAGGGTAGGAAGGTCAGCCTGAACTTATGTTTCAAAAATACCACTTGGAAATTGCCATGCAGCTGATGCTGTTTCCAAGCTTTTCCCTTGGTTCATGCTTTAAAGCCTTCAAAATCCAAAACTCTGCTGAGACCTCAACCCACTTGAAGTGCCTGGAGTAGATGCCAGGAAAGAACTTTTGTGAACGCTTCCAAAAGAACAAATTTCTCCCAGTGGCTTTCTGTCTTAACCCTACCAACATTTGGTGTTGCAACACCAATCCTGAGACAAAAGATGAAAACCCATCTCTGCCTTTGTCTGCCTGCTGTTTGACGTGGGGAGGAAGAATAGGAGGCAGGGAGCATCTTATACATGTATTGGCCTGCTAGATGTATTAAAATGCATCATCAGCAGCTATCTTTAGCCACTCCAAACACTGAGTTATGGCAAGGAACGCAGAGCCTGTATGCAAAATGAGGGGAAAAACAGCATTTAAAGCCAGGAATATATTTGGCATTGATAGTACTCTGAAATCATTTGGCATGAGAATGCCACCCATTACATGGATTCGTCAAGTATGTTGTTCAACCCTTTTGTGGCTGTAGGTCTACAATTGGGTGTGATTATCACACATGGAAAATAGATTTGCAGAAAAGATGGTCTGTGACAAACATTAGACAATCATTAACCAATTGAGGCTGTTCCTTGCAGATTCAAAGCAAAAAGGATTAGAGCAACGCACTAATAATTCAGGCTATTTTGAGAAACTCTGAAGATAAATTCCAACAGTAACTGCATATAAGGTACAAAAACAAAGGAAACTACAGCAAGAGGCAGACCAACCATAGTTTATACAATATTCTTTCCATGGTTTAAAAAAGCCCATTTTCTCATCGTAAATACTTTTATCTCGACAATCTGGGACGCTATTAGTAAAGATTTTCTACCCTGACAAGAGCCCAGCATTATGACCTTCAAGAATCTTGTATTAGATCACAGCTGGTTTTAGCATTTTAGAAAACCAAGCTCAGCTTCCATTTGAGATTAAAAGAACATAAAACTAGTAGTTTTACTGCTGCCATGCACATTAAATCACATTCTAATAAGAAGCAGCTGACTGCAACAAACAAAGCAGATTTGGACAACTAAAATCTCCTTCACTCTCCGTTACTTTTCAAGATTAGAAACAGGCAGGAGCATATCAAGTTTGTGAATTTCAGGCACTGCATGTATGTTTGAATTCATAAAAATGGCAGACTAACTTGGAATATTGTTTTATGGATTCATTTCCTCCCTGTCCTTCCCCCATCCTTCTGCACCTTCAGGAAACCTCCTGTGATAGCAGCTGCTTAACCTGTACCATGCCTCCCCAGTAAAGCTATTCTGGCCCTGGCTCAGATAGCTGTCTGCAGCTGCTGCAAATTGATTTATCTCCCCATTGGGGTTGCAGTGATAGCCAAAACACCAGAGTAATTTAGGATTTGTGGTCATCTGTATAACCTGATTCCCCCCCTTATTTTTTTATTTTCAAAACCTATAGACATTTTACAGGCCAAAGATATGCTTCAGTCTGTCTTCTCTCCACCAGTGTTCTTTGAACTTAATTTCATAACCATAATGCTATGGTAGCAAAAACATCTGAAAAGGATACAGCAATTCGCAGCAAATTAAAAAAGCATGTCCCAGAGCTTACACAGAAATTTATAGTCAGCAAATGAGTACGGAGAAACCAGTACACAAATCATAGTCCTGAGTCAGCAAATATTTGGCAGGTATCCTGACATGCCCTGCAAGCCCAAAATGAAATAGGACAGGGAAAAAAGCTGAAAGAAGAGCTAAGCTGGGAGCTGTGCTGTCTGGGGAGGAAGCAAGAGCATCTTCCATCATCTTTTCGAGAGGGAAAGAGAGCATTGCAGAGCAGCAGAGCACCCATAGTATGTCCATCAACAACAGCCACTGCAATGTTCACCAGCGACAGCACTTTCAGCACCACTTTCCCCTCACACACCATATTGAGTTCTATAGCGATGGGCCCAAAGCAGTTCCATGGGGCCTGAAGATATCCTTAGGCACCAGTCTGGAAAAAAGATGGTGAGAAATTACATTTAAACAGAGGTAGGGGAGAGGTCTCACCACTGGAAGATGAGCTGGGACTTGAGGTTCAGTTTCATGGCAGCCACTATGCTCCAGCTAGGTCCCCCTCCAGGGAGGACCAGCACGAAGGGAGACGGGCACAAAGCTGCAGAACATGGAAAAACTCATGCCACAGGCAGCTGCATCAGCAGCACGTGGTGGACAAAAGTGATGGGGAGCACTGTGCCCTGATCTCCTCACTCCACCCTGGGATGCTGGTTCCCAGCCCCTCTTCTCTTCCCTGGTTTGTACCCTTTGGGCAGGTACCACATACAGAGCTTAGCACAGGGGATTCTCTTCCCTCCCTTGAGCCCACATGTAGCACACTAACATAGACGCCAAAGGATGATGAAAGTATTCAGAGTACAGGGTTCATCCAGGACACTGCCACTTCCTAAGCTCACAGGCAAAAAAGACTATCATTATCCACTCTTAACGAGGCCCTTAATGATGATCCTGTTGCTCGGTGACTGGTGCATTACCAAGAGGTGCATATAACAACATATATCCAGAGCTGCTTATAAATCTGTGACCTATTCTAACTTATACTTGCTGAGGACCTGACCCAAAATATTTATTCTGTCTTGGAAAACATACTTCAGGTCTCCTAATAGTCTCCAATGTTCCCTGCTGACCCAGTTTGGAGCATGAGCTACACTCAGTCCTATATCAGTGCTGAACTAGTTCCATCAGAAATGGTTTTCTTTAAAACTGCTGCTAACAAATGACACACTATGAAATGTTTAAAACTTGAGAGAGAGAAAGTGAGTGGAACTAATCAGAAAACATATACCAGGTAAACCAAAACAGGCATCACATAATATCAATAGAGCTCCTAATTAATTCAGATTCATTCAGATTTTACAATCCTCGACAAAATCAACACTTCTTTTCAGATGAAGGGGAGAAAACTATAAGATAACACAAAAATACATGTAACCACAGCTTCTGAGCATATTAATGAACAGAAAAGTAGAAAAGGCAGGATTTTTTGGAAGAACAGAACACCATCTACAGTGATAGATGGCAGGGTACAGCAAAATAGGTCAGTAAAGGGAAATATGTGCAATGAATTATATAAAGCTGTATGTATAAAAATGAATGTATTGATGAAAAGTGATTTTAAAATGAAAGCTCAGATACAAATCATTAGTCCTATGGCCAAGACTAATATGCATTCTGCTGTAATAAGCAATGTCATTACAAGTGAATAACAATGCTGTAATGGGTGAGGAGCATCGCTGGGGAAGGGGATTGATTATCAAGCAGTTAGGAAAGCTTTTCTCAATTATCTGCATAGTTTTAGTCACCTTGGGTGCTGGCAGGGGCTGTTTCCAAAGAGCAGTGGCAATGCCAAGAAACACGAGGAGGGAATTCAAAGTTTGGAGTGGTGATGGGGATGCATCTGCAGGGACTCCAGCAGGGGCTGGCCAGCTGGAGCTACAGAGGGATGCTACTGCATTTGGTGAGCTTGGGAAGCAAAAGAAATCACCCCACTCTCTGCTGGGCAACCAGAAAGGACCACTGAGCACTCGAGGACAGAGCGTGCAGGCAAACCTCAGGCTGCATCCCCTGCTGAATCCCTGGAGGGCTCACCTTTTGCATGCTGCCAAAGCACAGCCAGCCTGCTGCAACCACCTTCTTTGCACCTCTAATGCATGGCCAGCAGGCAGCCATTACACATGAGGCCTCCTGTTTCCCCTCCTTCACACCGTCTCCCCCAGTGCTGGAGCCCTCCGGCCTGCGCAGCATTGCTGTACAGGAGTGACAGGGACTGATAAGTGCTGTCTTGCCGAATTGGTGTCTCCATGGCCATGAGGGAATGGATGTGTAATGCTGTGCTGATACCAGCCGAGCAATATAATGCGGTGCCGTTAGAAGCATTACTCATAGCTGATGAACACATACCTTTTCCAGTGAAACACATACATTGCAGAAAGAAATGCATAGATCATTTGCTGAAGCACATTTATTATAGCGAAATGTGTACCTCAACTAATGAAACGCATAGATCATATAGTAAAATGATTATGCTCATACCTAGCAGGCTCAACCATTTATTTATTTTTAACCAACTTATTTTGGTTAGGAGGCTGAGCGTGGCCCTTCCTCTCTCAGGGATTAGTGGTCCAAACCCCATTCTTTCCCTGAAAGTGTATTTTTTCCCCATGATACAAACCCAGCTTCCCATTCCAAGCTCAACGAGAATAAATTATCAGGGAGCCGTCTCTTACAAGACTTTGAGCATCCGAGCTGGAGCCGGTTTTGCTGTTGAAGATGGATTTTGCTGCTGCATACTAGCAGGTGCTGCATCTGACACTTGCTAATTAAAAATGATGTCTATGTGATATGAAACATTTTAGGCATTCTCCCATAAATGTTAGCTTTAATGCTCACCTGAAATATCTTTGGCATCCTTATTAGCATCTTCAGCCAGAAATAGGTTGAGTCAGTGACCCTCCAGGGTCAGCCATAAACCAACCATTCCCAGTCCATAAATTCAGCTGGCTTCGGCTCATGCTTGCCCTGAGGAATGACAAACACTTTGTTTACGACTAAGGAATTCCCTAGTACACACATGCCAAACATAACCCCAGCTCAGCAATGCAGGCAGAGGGTGTAAATCCCAGAGTTATGCTATAGCACCAATATCACTCACACACTGACCAATGGACCAGCCTTTCTTCTCCTGAATCTGTTTGAGCAACAAACCAAGGAGAGTTGGGTAAAAAAGGAAATCACTTTTGGGAGTGAGCAAGGAAGTGTAAATTGACCAACAAAAGCAAAAAGCGGCAGAAGATCAGGTATGAAATAACTGCACTCAGTATCCTTCCCCCTTCTTTTTCCCCTGAACTCTACTGGCTTCCAATTGTAGGGCATATCGATTTGAATTTTTTTCATGTTAACTTTTAATTGCCTGGCTGCAGCTGCAAGGCAGTGCCTTGCTGAGCCCATTTCCAGCTACCATCGCGAGCACCCCACCAGCCCCAGCATCCTGCGCTCTCCATCAATAGGAAATCAAGCGGCTGCTCACAGAATAACTCTTCCTACTTTTCACACTTAGCAGCGAGGCCTTTTCAGCTTGCTCGCATGTCACCAGCCTTCAGAGCAGCTTCGCCGTCCAACTATCAGCCCTGCTGGAGACTTTTTATCTTCCTTACAAACTTATCTTTTGAACATGCTTTTTAATGTGTAATCGTTGTTTGCTTCGGCAGGGGAAGCTTCCTTGGGGCTTATTGTGCTTAACTGGCCCTATTGTTGTGAGCCTTTCTGATAGAAGATGTTGCAAAAATACATGCAGGTCGGGCTGGATATTTGCATTTGCATTTCATGGAGGTAATGGCATTTTCCTTAAGTTATACGAGTCCCATTTCATTATTCCACGAACCTCTCAGTGAACCTCGGGCTTCACTATATAGTTTATGGTCCCTGATACAATCCAACAGTGTAATCTCATGATTTATGTGCTTCATTTATAATTTGATCATTTCGGTATAATACGTGTTTTCCTAGATGATTTATGTACTTTCTCCCATAACGTATGTGTTTCATGCCATGATATACGTATTCATCAGCCACGCATTATGCCCCTGATGGCACTTTCCCAGGGAGGAAGGTGGGACACCCCAGCCCGAGGCCAAGTCCCGAGGTTAATTGCAATCAATTCACCTTCCATGCAATTACACTTTCATCTGCACACGCCTGTGAAGTGAGCATGCTTAACGGCCTATCAGCAGGAAAGCAAATGTGCCTCTTTTCCCCTTAGAGCCAATAAAGCCAGCCGGGGCATAGGATTACAGGGGGGCAGCGGGGACGGTTTAGCCCTCCTTTCTAACATTTCCATTGAGAAGGTGCTGAGAATAATTAATTATCTCCCCATTCTGCTGATTAACTCAGGTCTTGTTTCAGCATGTGGACAGAAGAGTACCCCAAATGCTGACAAGGCAGCAGCAGCCTGCTCTGATTTCAGGAGATCATTCTCACGTGGCACAAAGCCCAGGGCAAAGGGAAAACTTCAGGAAAACAAAAACACACACCCCAGTCCCTGAAATAAGGGCTGGAAGGAGCCCTAGGGAGCACCCTGTCTGATACCCAGTGGTAACAGCTGTGCCCAAACTCTTCCCTGCAGCAGCCAGCCCACCAGGTTACATGCTTTCTTCCAGTGCTTTACACCTTTACCACCCATCTCCTTCATTTCCAAACTCCTGCTCCCTTCCTGCTATGCAGCCATGGCTTCTGGTTCTGCCTGCAGTAGGGAAAGCATCACCTCGTCCCCCACCTTCCTGCACCCACCGTTTGGGAAGCCTTGGGTTAAATAAATTCTGCTCTTTCCACTGTCCCTCAAAGGATGTGGTCCCTGAACTGCACATCACCCTCAGCGCTCTCAGATGAACTCTTGCCAATTAATCCATATTTTTCTTGAAGAGCAGTGCTCAAAATAGGGCAGATTGAGCAGAATGCCAGCTGAGCCCTTGCTAGCACTGAGTGGTGCAGAAAGCCTCACACGCCTGTGACTGCCCCTTTGTTTCACCCAGTGAGGCATTTGCTTTTTCCACAGACATGCTTCATGTTCAGCTTGTGATGCTCTCCAGCTCCAGCAGACTCTTTTTTCCTGTTGATCTGCTATTGCAGTAATGGTTCCTTACCCAGGATGTGAGCCATTTATTCCTACCTAAATCCAGTCCTTTGTGCTTGTCCTTATTGAACCACATTGGTTTTTCTTCAGCTCTCTCTACTGCCTCCTGCATGAGTGCTGAACTCCTGCCTTCCTGTGGGCTCCCCACCTCTCCTCCCTTGATGCCTGTGTCCCTCCCTCACCCATCCCACAGGGATTCATGAAAATGCCATGCACTCCACTATGAGGATGGGGCACATGGGTAATGCCTTATCATGGTGGCTTTCTCCCTCTCCTGGTTCACATCCTCATGGTATCTTCATGAGACTGCAGTGTGAGATAGCATCAGAAGCCTTGCTGAGCCAAGATATATGATATTCATTGCCTCTCCACAAGGCTTATTGCCCTGTCATAGGAGGAAATAAGGTGAGTTTGACATGATTTGTTCTCAACAAATCGCTGTTGGCTGTTACTTATCACTGTGCTATAATCTAGAGGCTTATAAATAATTTGCTTGATTATTTCTTCCAGCATTTTGCCATGTGCTATGTAGCCTGACTGGTCTACAGCTCCTTGGCCCCCTGGTTTGCCTTTTAGGAAAGATGGGCACTCCAGTTATCCTTTGCCAGGCTTTGGGAATCCCCCTTCACTGTCACCAGTTCTCAAAAACAAAATTGCCAACAGCTAAATGACTGTTTCTGTGAGCTCTCTCAGATCCAGTCTAGTGGAAAATATCCTGCTGTCTTCTTCTTTCACCCTAAATTCGACCTCCTGGTTGCTGAGATGAGCACTGTCAACCTAAAAAATGCTCATTGGTGATTAAACGGGTAAAGTTGGAGGAGAAAAAAGAGAGATACTGAGTGCTTTTGTCTTCTTGACATCACCTATTGCTAGCTTTCCCACCTCATTTAACAGCAGACACTCTTTCCTGGTCACTATGAGAAGTAACTAAAACGCCCATGGAACGTATCTTTTTTTCTTTATGTCATCTGCATGTTGCATCTCATTTTATGCCTTCTTCCCCATTTTGCCCCTGCAGCTCCATGCTATTTCTTTTCTGCTCACCGACTACAGCCGTACTTCTCATAGGGTTTCATCTACCAACTCTTCCAGTTTATTGATGTCTGTTCCTGTTCTTTTTCTTTCTATGAATTACAAACCACTTAATTTTATGGTGTGACTCTTCTAACCCAACTTCTAGCTTCACATTTTAAACAAGGTACTTCCTGTTGATAAAGTCCACTTGTTTCCCTCACTTGCTGTCTCAAACACCTCTTTCCAGCACACCCAATGCCACCCTGGACAGGTTGCATCATTCTGCATTCCCTTTCCAGCAGAAGCAAGGGTCAACACTTTGTTTTTTCAACTTTCACCATTTTCCATTACCTGTCCAAATCTGAGCTGAAAATACATATGGGGTAGAGCTGCAGTTGATACAGACATGTGCATATCTGCATCAGAATAAGACATTTCCCTTTCATCTCTTAGAACTGCTCAATAACACATTTTATATATATACATATATATACATATGGATGTCTATAAATGTATGGTTATATATAAATGTATAAATATATAGCAAATATAAATATATGGGTGTAAAACAAGCAGGTACTTTGAAGCCAGAAGGTGTGGGATGCCCATGTAGAGAGGATATTCCTCCAGAACCAATGCTGCTCATTTTCAGATACTGTGGCCTGTGAGGTAGTGTGCCAAAAGAAATACCATCAAGCCTCAGCTTTTTACTGCCTGATGAGACAAAAGCCCAGAACAAGCTTGGTGTGTTAAAACCCAGCTGTGTAAACAGCAGGAAGCTGGCTTGTGTGTAGATGCTTTTAAGTGTAAGCCAGATGTGAATCCAGCCGTGGTGCAGTCCTTCCACAGCCAGGGTCTGAGGAGCAGGGACTTACACAGGCCGGTCTGCCCTACTGCCTGCTCTCTCCGGCTATTGCATTCATGTTGACCAACACAATGGTCTGCATTGGGGAGGAACATCTCCAGGTTATTCCAAGACTTCAGTTGGGAATGATGCAAACAATATTCAGGTCTGCACTATAAAAATTCAAAATTAAAAAACAAACAAACAAACCCAACAAAATAACCAAAACACAAAGCTCCCACAAAAGCCACAGAGCCCCTCAAGGACTGGAATATACTTGTGGGAAGCTGTGACTAGTCTGGGTTTGTTAGTTAATGTTGACTATGCCTGAAAACTGAAAGCATATTTCAGGAATGTGGTGCTTAAAAGATCATACCTAGATGCCAGAAAAGCTCAAGCTACTTGTGTCTGAGATTAATTACAGTACTGGAGAGGAATAAATGTTACCTCAGTACAAATGCTGAGGGAATTTTGTCCATTTTGGTAAAAACCAGTCACCCAAGGACTGGTCTGAGGAAGCAGCCATAAAACTCCTGCCACATCAGAAAAGACAAAGAAGAATCCGTTAATTCTTGTCTCACTGGGATGAGACATCCAAGAGTGTAAAATTAGTTTGCATCCCCCTACTTATTGCTATTTTTCCTTGGCCTTGCTTTTCAAGGGGCATTGCCACATCTGGTCACTGTGTTGTGGCATCAGGGTCCAGGTCGTCCTGGTGTGTCACCCATAACCAACCATCACTCAGCACAGCCTGCAAACCTCTAGGTTCTTAATAATTTTGAGGAAGGAGAGGGGAAACAAGAGAGGGGAAAATAGGAATGTTGTGGCATGTGGACACACACCAAGCACACCACCACAGGAACACATGAATTTTAGAAAGACCTTTTGTCATTAGCATGTCTGGGTTCACAGTGAGGCACCAGTCACCACAGCCATGAGAGGGCCTGGAGGGAGTGAGGATGGCCAGAGACCCATCCCAAAGTGCCCCAGGCATTAGGAACCACCCCAATGTCAGAAATGGCCCTCGGTAACCACAGGCAGCTTGGTGCAGACCCCAGGCAGGGCCATAATCCTGCTCCTGGATGGTCAGATGTAACATCATGACTGCCTGCTCACAGATGTGCCTACCATTAGCCAATCAGTTAATTGCTGAAGAGGGACCCCACAACCTCATGCCTCAGCCCCCTGCCATCAGCTGTTCTATGAGCTGCTTTGACAGAAGGTACCTCAAAGCCACATTTTCTAGTCCTGGGTATTCTGCTGGCCAATTGGCTTCTCAAAGAAAAGTAACCTCCCAAGCACATACCTCAGTTGTATAAAGGTTGCTGGCAGAAATCATGTCAAAACCACATATTCCAGTTTTCAGTCTTCTGCAGCTTATCTGCGCCTCCTGCAGAAGTGGCCTCACAAGAACATACCAAAGCCAGTGTCTGCTACTGGCCTACCAGCTACGTGTGCAGGCAAAGGTGACATCACCAACACAAACACCAAGCAGGCTGCCTTGTCTGCTCCCCAGACCACCCTGTGTGCCTCAGCCTTCTCACCCTGCTTTGACCTCAGCAGTCACTTTGGCACACTTCAATCCTTGACACACTTCAATCCCCACACAGCAGCTGACAATGGGCCTGGATACAGATTTTCTCCTTTCTGAGAAGGACCCATTCCCAGCTAGAGCACCAGGAGCTTCCTGACCATACCCACTACCATCAGCCTTTACTCTCCTGTGACACCTCTCCAGGTGTGTTTCTAGTTCAAGAGTGGCCCCGGGGAAGTATTGCATGGGGCTTGTGCCATCAGAGAGGCAGAAAGCTTACAGGAGATGAAACTGCTGCCACTTTCATGGATGTGCATGGCTCTTGATAAGGTGCCACAAAGAGTGCTCTAGGAGAGCACCAAGGCTGGAGGATAAAGCATGAAGTTTGACAACCACAACTTAGGAGCAAGCAAAGTCTTCTCTTCCAGACACAGAAGGAAATGGGGCACTTGTATAGAAGAGGCTGGCCAAGGGCCAGCAATGACCTCACCTCAGTATGCTAGGTCTGTTTGTCATCTAGATGGAGACCTTCAAAAATGAACAAACATAAAAACTCCACAATCTGAAGCAGATCTGGTCCCAAGTAGCAGTCTTGTTTGAGTGGTGAATGGATGGACCGGTGTTGGGCTAGAAGCCTGGGTAAAGGAAAAAGGGCATCCACGTATCTGAGGTAGTATATAAACCTAAAATGTCGGTTTCCTTTTGATGTCTTATTGATATAGATCAAGCTGCAGTTGCTGCAAAGGCTTCCGTTCATAAACATTTTTGCATCAGGTACCCTTTCCACTAGTTTTTTAAGGTAAATGAATATGGTTTTCAGCTGTAATTTAAAGTATCCAGTAGTAAACAGCAGAGAATAAACCACGACCTTTAATCTTGAAAAAGATAATTGCTTATAAATATTTTATTTAACAAGAGAGGTCCTTGGCAACACCTGCATTGTGCCCAAGCACTGAGTTCCAGCTAAGACAAAGAATGAGTTTCACAGGTGGGACTTGGCTCCAGAGAGCTGCTCAATTGGATAACATCACCAGCAGCGCAGATGTAACATCGGCCTTGTACTTTTCCAAATATCAGAGGACTGGGCCAAATACAAACAGTTCCCACCAAACTCTTCTGCAGAATGCCACCACTTGGTGCAACCAAGCACAACTCATCAGAAATCATAAGGTTTATGGTACAGGAGGTTGAACCTGATGAAGAGACCTCTTTGCTAGTGTATTGGGTTTGCATGGCAAGGTTTGGGTAGTGGGGCAGCTACAGAGGTGGCTTCTGTGAGAAGCTGCCAGAAGCTTCCCCTATGTCAAATAGAGCCAATGCCAGTTGGACCCAAGATGGACCGACCACTGGTCAAGGCCGAGCCTATCAGTGACAGTGGTAGAACCTCTGGGAGAACATATCTAAGAAGGAAGAAAAGTTACTGTGCAGGAGAAATTGCAGCCCAGGAGAAATTGCAGCCAGAGAGAGAAATTAGAACATGGAAGAGGAACAGCTCTGCAGACACCAAGGTCAGTGCAGAAGGAGGAGGTGCTCCAGTCACTGGAGCAGAGATTTCCTTGCAGCCTGCGGTACAGACCATGGAGGGCTCACACCAGAGCAGGGGGATGCTTGAAGGAGGCAGTGACCCTGTGGGAAAGCCACCACTGGAGCAGGGTCCTGGCAGGACCCTGCATGGAGAGAGGAGCCCATCCTGGAGCAGGTTTGCTGCAGGACTTATGACCCTATGGGGGGCCCACGCTGAAGCAGCCTGTTCCTGAAGGACTTCACCCCATGGAAGGGACCCACAATGGAGGAGTTCATGAAGAACTGCAGCCCATGGGAAGGACTCATGTTGGAGAACATTGTGGAGAACTGTCTCCTGTGGGAGAGAATCCAGGTGGGCAAAAAATGGGTGATTAATGTCAACCATCATGTACTGATCTGGTCTGGGACTTTTTAAGTATCAAGAACAGAGCAGGTAATCCACTCTTGGAAATAAATTCAAGTAGTCAACTGTAAAGGTACGTATGACTTTACGACAGCCTGCAAAGCAGAAGAGCCTTACAGACAGCTTCAAGATGCATGTGAAGGCCTGAAGTACATATAAATTCAGGTTTTGGATGGAAAGGACTGAGATGCTCTTTGTGCTTGTGCTGGGGAGGAGGTGAGCATGACAACACCAGCAGCAGTCAGTGAACATGAGGACAGTGCAAGAATTAGAAAGATGCTACCCGACTGCACTAAACCCATGTGCAGGTCCTTCTGCACAGCACCAAACACCTCACTCCTTATCCAGGATGTCCCAGGACAGCCTGGCTGTACAGCACCCACCTAGACCATTTGCTTCCCCTGCACCTCTTGCAGGCTTACAGGTTTCCTCCCACCTGACATCCCAACTGCTGCTCCACTGACTGAGGTACAGGGAGGCACCTCTGGCAGGAAAACCAACATCCAAAGAGCTAAAAAGAAGAAAAGACAGCTCATGTCTCCTAAGCAGCGCTTGCAGCCTCTCATAGCCCAAGCTACAGCACTTTGTTGGCTTAAGGAACAGCAGAAGTGACAAAAACTGCTCCTCCCTTCGTTTTGCAAATTAGGAAACAAGCCTCAAATGAGTTTTTGCCTCCTAGGCAGGAAGCAGGCAGTACTCACCCTGCAGCAGCCAGAGCAGCTGTGTCTCCCCAGAGGGGCTCTGGGGGATCACGGGGACACCAGCAGGCAGGCTGGGCTCCTGGCAGGAGGGTGGCTCTCATCGCCCCATGTGAGGAGCAGGGGCCCTGGACAAGGTAGGTCGGTGTCTTACACAGATCTTAGGAGGGACTTTGCTGCTAGAGACACATACAGAAGACCTGCTTGCATTGGTGCGGCGCAGGTGGTAGCATTTGGGTTTAATTATTTGAGGTGATGAGTGAAAATCCACCCCTCGTTTCGGTGGGTTTGTGCAGTATGAGAATACTGACCAATTATCTAAAAGGATGGAGAACTTTTCCTAAGAAAAGACAAGGGAAAGGAATGGGAGCCGGCGCATTTCCCTCGCCCGCAAGACACCCGTAAGCTTTTGTGTCTGTTTAGCTGCAACCTCCTGGTTTCCTTTGTTGTCGGAGCGCATTTCACTCTCGTGTCAAAGTGTGTCAACTCTAACCTTTCCCTCTGCAATGCTGGCACCCCTCCAGCCCACAGACTCCAGCCCGGCCCCCTCCCGACACCGGGCTCAGCCAGCCACAACACCTCGCTGCATAATGAGCAGGCATTTTCTTCCCATCAGCATAGGCGGAAAGGTAATTAAAACTGTTTAGGTATTTTTGTTGTTGTTGCTGCTGCTTTCCGAGGCTCAACAGCATAAATGCAACTTCTGCTCAATTAAGCTCTGAGATAAAAATAAAATAAAAGGTCTTACAGCGGCTCTTTATTTCTGCACATAAAAACTGGAGCCTGAGATTTACGGATGCCCCCACCTATCCCCCCATGGAAGGAAACCTTCAAATAAGGATGTCTCCAGCTGAAATGACCATTATTATCCACTAGCACACATATACACACACACATATATATAATGCATATATACACACACAAACGTACCTATAGGTAAACCCCAAATCTGCTTGTGCCTCTTCCTGCTAATGCTAAGGGTACATTCCTTCCCATTACAGCAGCATTTGCACATTTATAGGAGGAATAAAGGGGAAAAAAGGATGCATGATACGTGCAGAGGAGCCTTCCCTCTGCCATCCAGAGAAAGAAGAACTAAAAGGATTATAAAAGTTCAGATTAAAATGATATAAAATCTAGCATTTGGCTCCAACACTAGTGCCTTGGTCCTCTGTAGCTAATCTGTATGCACTCTGTGACCTCCTCGCAGCGAACCCTGCTAAATATATTATTCCCACGGGGGCTTTCACTGCTGCTTGGTGTCAGAAATCAATATGTATGAGGCGCGTGGATGGGAATTTCTAATAGATCTGCCTGGCCCTGTGCTGCTTTTCAATATCTGCCTTGGACTATTAGTGCCGGCTCGGTGCCTGTGAAATAACCGAGATAATCTTTTAAGGTGCACTGTTAAGGTGGAACCTAAATGTTGCCGTTTCAATTAAAACAAAAAATATATATATTCATAAATCAGCCCACATGATGCATAACCTTGTGTGTAGCCCGATTAAAAACAATGATGGGGATTAAAGTATTAGGGCGAGTATGCTAATACCTAGATTTCTGAGGAAGAGCTTAGCTCCTTTCTTATTTTTTTTATTAACAGAAAATTGCATAGATTCACGCAGGGGTGGAGGGGAGGAATTAAAAGTGGAGGGAGCGAGGGATGGCACATTGTCTGTGCAATCACCTCCATGCCGGCGGAGCGATGGAGGTGAAAGAGTGAGATCGCTATATTACTGCAGATAACGCACCCATTTTACCTAGGCGACACCAGACCGTGGTTCTGCAACGCTCTCCATTTTAGACTGGTTTGTGCAGACTGAAATTATTGCCTGAGTGATCCCGAGTGGGGTTTTATTATTATTCCTATTATTATTACTACTGAGGATAAGGAGAGCTTATTTTTTCTAGTCATTGCATAATTGCACCCCTTCCTCTTTCAGAGGTGCTGAAGGTGGGCAGGAGAGTGCGAGCTGATGGGGGCCCCCCTGCAGACCCTTGCACCCAGGGCAGAGTGTCCCCCTCCCAACACCATGCAGGCAGGCAGGCAGGCAGGCAGGCAGCAGAGTGAGGCTCAGGTTTGAGAGCTGGCTGCAGGGAAGGCTGCGTCCTGCTCTTTCATTCTCCTTCTCACTCTTTGTTTTCAGTTGAATGCACAGAGGAAGCTGTCTCAGTTCAGCGCACAGAGGTGCAGCGCATAAAAGCAATAACTTGCTAAAGGACCTCTCGCTCTCCCTTTTTTTTTTTCCTCTCCTTTTTTATTAGGGGAAAGGTAATCACTAATCCATGCATATGCTCCTCCAGTTTTATAGGCAGCCAGGCTGAGTTCAGCCCTGTGCTGCAGATGACAAGTGGAGAGTCACCACCCCAGAGGGCCCATTTTAGCCACATTTAGCTCTGCTGTCCTTGCGAGGTTGTCACCCTACCAGAGGTTGGAGAACTGGCATGCAGCCCTGCTGTTTTTCCTTCCCCTTTCTCCTTCCTGCACACTCCACTTAGCACGGCTCAATCCACCTGACAACACTTTGAAATGCCTTCAACTGCTTGTCTGGCCTGAGCTGGAGGCAGAGGATGGGGAGCAGCAGCCCACAGTTAAAGACATGGGCCAGGGGAGAAGCACAGGGAGAAATCTCTAACCTAGGAGTGCTCATATGGTATCAAGACCATCCATCAGGATAAAAGTGAAGGGCTCCAAAGAGAGGTTTTGCCCACCCTAATTTCACCGCAGCCCCTGAAATGAGAAGGCAAAGTGGGATCCGTTTGGTTCTGTTTTCCATAACACCCGTGATTTCCTCCGCAGGCGCCGTAGCCCTGAAGGATGCAGCTCTGCTCCCAGAAACAAAATCCCATCAGTGTTACCTAAGAAATATGAACACGGCTTTTCAGACACTTGTCTGGGTCTGCTTCAGCTGTGCTCCTTTTGGTTAAGCATTAGCATGGTACACAGCCATAAAGTGGGAGAGAAAAAAAAGATAAAAACCCTGGGTGGTTTTTGGAGGTTTTTTTCCTATGCTCATCTATAAATAAGCCACAAATCTTTCCAGTCCCTAAAAAATTTCACCTGAATATACTTCTGCCCCCCACATTGTATATAAATTGAGCTACAGAGCTCAATTCTAGATTTAAACACTCACGTGCAAGGAGTGTGGGTATTTACACCAGGGAGCAGTTTACCAGCAGCTCCTCTGGGAAGCAGGACTGGGTAGGCAAGGCAGGGGTGCATGCACATCCCGGCAGTGCTGCCTAAGCCCCTGTCCCAGTTCAGAGGCAACACCACCTCCAACCACGGGAGATAAATTCCAGGCGTGTAGTTTGGATTAACTATCCCCTGCATCCGGAAAAATGCAAATGTTTATAAAGAGCTCCACCACCACCGGCAGTTTTATCCCAGATGCCGAGCGCCAGCTCACTCCCCGCCTCAGCTCCTCGCAGTATTTGTAATACAAACACTTCTAATCTAACACACGCAATTCCCAACAGTTTAATAGGGCTGAAGTTCCCTTCCTGCCTCCCCTTTCTCAACCCATCAATTAGGTAGGTATATGTGAAAACAAACAACCTATGTGTTTTCTGCATCTCTAAGGAGGTGTAATGGTGCAAAGTGCTGGTTATACTCATTTACTGATGGGAAAAGAGGAGCTGAATGGTCTTTGTAAACTGCAGGCTTGGTGCTTCCACAAACGCTGAAAAAGAGCTTGAAGGAAAGGCTTGCACACATGCTGCAGCCTTGCAGGGTGGCTACAGTGACACAGGCAGTGGGAGAGGTGGGACTGCGACACAAGACCTCACTGATGCCCCAGATGGGGCAGGCACCGGGTTGCATCCCAGCATGATCAGCCTTCCTGGATGTGGAAGTCCTTCCTCTGTGTTTTCCATATCCATGTAGTCTCCTGTCTTTATGTTTATGGCAGCAGAGCAGGTCATGGGAGCCCCTTATGGCCTACAGCTGATGGTCACTTTAAGTTTGCTTTGCTTCAGTCCACACTGACCACCAGAGCTCAACTACAGACCTGAGTCTGTATTTAAACAAACAGATATTTTAAATCCATTTAAAGAATCCGTACTTATATATCAGGGAGGTTGCACACCTTCAGCTCTCAAAGAGGCCTCCAGAGCAGCAAAACCCCACATGAGACAGCATCAAACAAAAGAGCAACACATGAAGCATCCCTTGGTCTTCTGAGTAACTCTCACTGTGTAAAACATCACCAAGGTGTAAAATTAAGTGTGCACATATTGAAAGAGCATGTCAGCTATTACTGTGAAAAGCTCTTGACCTGTTGAGGGGAGCAGCCAGTGGAAGGTGAACCAGCCACCCCTTCTCACTCTTGCCACTATCCCGTGCCATGTTCGTGCCATTGCAGCACCCGTGCAAAAGCCCACCCAGGCAGTACTTCTTTGTCTGACCTTTGCCATGGCCTCTGCCTTATTGCCTCACAGCCCAAACTTGCAAAGATGGGATTTGACAAGAGGTGTCACGTTCCTTCCATCCTAAAGGCAAATAAATGTCCCTTTCAATCACGGCTGTCACCCGCCGCTCATTGCTGAGCGACACCCCAGCCCAGCAAATTACTCCTACCCCAGTTGCTGCCAGCAGCTGAAATGCAGTTAACTTGGAGACACTCCTGCACGAAGGCAGAACCAGAAGTAAGCCCAGACTGCAGGCCCACCTTGCAATACTCACACGCAATGTAGATAACATTGGCACCCAAACAGACGACAAATCACTTTTCTAGTAACTGCACCCTTTTCGAAGGTGGGCATTACATATCATGTTGTTAAGGGAAACACAATTAAATCAAATCACTAGAAACCAGCTGGTGGCTGTAAGAGAAGACATGCTGGTGTGGACCAGTCCACTTGTGCTCTCTGCCCTGCTCAACACAGGTTGATGGCTCAACACCATGAGCAGTTGGTGGCCCCTTTCCCTGTACATGTGGGCACAGGCATGCTGCTGCCTGCAGTCCTGCTGGTAATGGCAGTGGGTGATGCCCCAAGGACCTGGGAAGGGAGCAGAAGAGGGGTGCTGGTCTGCGACAGCAGCATGCGAAAGGATAGCAATACTTACTTGCATTGATAGATAGGCAATGAAGCCCATGGCACCAGTGCAGAAGACAGCCACTACCCAAGAACAGCTCTCCGAATTCCTCCCCTGGGTCCCTACCTATGTGCTGTTTACACCTCTGTGGGCCAAGAGCCAAAACTAAAAACAGGCTTGGAAGCTGTTTGTGACAGGTGTCCATAAAAGCAGGAATGAAGCAAAAGCATTACCAAAACCTGAAACAGAGAGCCCAGAGCAGCACCATGTAGTGCAGAGCGTCGGAGCCAGGGCACAGAGTTGTGTCACGCTGCAACTCTCCCATGTCATTCCCATGTCTGGAGCATGGTGTCCATGCAGCGCCTTTCCCAGAGACATGGCCATATGCCTTTACACCCTGCTAGGCTCCTCAGCCTTTCCTCTATGGGAAGGAATATGAAGAGCACAGTCACCTCTTGTGGGGCAAGGGAGAGGTGGGTCCTCAGCTGGAGTGGCTGCCACAAGGGAGGAGAGCCCAGATAGGGCCATGGGCAGAGCCAGGAGTCCTGGCGCACCCACAGGGACACAGACATGCACCCACACCCCATGCTTCACTCCTCCATATACACCAGGCAGTGCTCGTCAGGCTTTCTTCCTTTCCCCTTTCCTCACCACCACCTTCCTCTGATGCCGGGATGGGTGACACACTGACAGCGCATTTCCCAGCACAGCAAGTGCTGCTTGCACGCGCTTGGTTAGGGCTGCACTCAGGGCCTTTTTAGTACATGGTTGCTTCCCGAAGCTGCCATGCCTTTACTTGTGGGGGCACATGTTTTTAAGCAATGTTTCAGCACTCTTTCCCTGCCTGAAGCATCCTCATCAAAAGCTCTCCTTCACTACCACAGCTCTGCTGGATGCCCTGGCAGCGCTTGAGATCCCAAACCAAACCTGTGCTCCCCATTTAAAGCCTTCTGGGAGCAGCTCTCCCATGAGGCAGAGCCTCCCTGGCAAGGAGAAGCAGAAAGCACAGGCATGGCTGGGGCTGAGGCTGGGCTTCCCCCACTGCGGGGCCTCTCCAGAGGCAAAACAATTCATCTTAGCCCTTCTCAGCAAATCACTCCTGTGACCACACAAGGCGAGCGGCCATTCAGGCTGAACCCTGGCTGCGTATTATCCAGCAGAAAATCCCACAGAGCCCTGGCAGTTCACCCCTGCTCCCGCAGCTCGCCCTGCCTCCCAGGAAGCATCTCCCATGAGCCGTCACCGCAGCAGAGGTGAAGCTCCATCCCGTGGAAAGGAGGCAAAACCTTACATCCCTCCACTTCCCCCAGAAACTATAAGCACAGCTGCTGCTACACTTGCATTCATTCCAGCGCAGTCCCAGCTGCTACAGCAGCAAGCTGGGGGTGCCAGTAGAAATAGTCCTTGCTACAACATTGGTGCATGGATTTCCAGGGGAAGCAAGACCAGCCTCGATGCACTAACCAAGATCTAACTTCTTCCTGGTGTTCCCTCTTTTAATCTCTTGAGGAAATGGGGGTTATGAGGCCATTCAGTGGAAAGGGCAGGACGGGAAGAGGGAGGGAGGAAGGAAGGAAGGAAGGGAAGGAGTGGGAACAGAGCCAAATTGCATGGTGCATCTTTTCAGAAGTAAAAAGTAGTGTCAGAAAAACAAACCTAATCTTCAGCCCAGCACTGCTGTCAAAATTCACACATCCACACATAACAAGCAAGTGCAAATGCTCTGGGACATGGCGCATCAATGCATTCAACAGCAGAGATGGTCTTTGGGCTGTGCCTAGCGCACTAGGCACAGATCGGGCTGCATGCATACGTGTAAGTGCGCGCATCACCACATGGCCACACAGGTATCTCTTTCTGCCCCTGCTCCTCTGCCTGGAGGCGCTCCCAGCTCCAAGCCCCAGCAGCAGAGAAGCCCTGTCTGCACAGAACAGCACAGCCTGTACCTCCCAGCTTGGCAGCTGCTGCCCTCCCAAGCTAGCCACATTCAGTAACCCCATGAGGCAATCCTCACTGGCACCTTTCAGGACAGAGGTACAGTTTCTCCTCTCAGCCCTGGGGGCTGCACTGGGGATGCTCAGCTCCTGTGGTCACCACAGGTGAGATCAGATTCACTGGGCCCCAGGGCTCTTTCCTTGCCTCCTCTACAGCTCTTAACAGAGGTTTTGGACAGCCCAGTTAGGGCACAGCCTTGAGCACCCTGACACCTGGTTTCCATGGCCATTGGCTGCTCTGGCACCCAGCTCAGTCATGATCTATGGCAGTGATGGCATTAGGCACAGGCACTTCCCTGGTAGGAGATGGCGAGTAGCTACTGGGGACAGTCCTCTACTACAAGTCGCAATGACAGTGTTTGACAAAAAGGCACTGCAAAACAAATGGAATTTAAGAGGTAAACGTCATGTTCAGGGCTAAAAAAGCAAACAAGAAGCACTTTCCAGTGCAAGTTTCCCATTCCCATTTCCTGCAGGTACAGCTTGCAGCTCCCAAGCTGCCGTCTCCCTCATCTGCAGGCAGAAGCAGGAGAAACCAAGCAACGCTCCAAATTCAGAGTATTCTCAGAAAAATGCCAACCTGCCACAGCTACCAAGATTGCGTTTGCATGGCTCTGTATTCCAGGCTATACCACTTTGATGCTTAGAACCTGCATTAAAGACCACCGAGGCTTGGCACAGCTCAGTGCACCCACCAGGGCGAGCAGAAACACTCATCTAGCAGCAATGGCCAAATGCAGCATCCTCGGGTGCTGAAAGCCACATTGAGTTTTGCCTCCCACATCTGCAGAGGGGAAAGAGATCCCAATTCTGCAGGTGTAGTGATGGCAGCAGAAGGCACTTGGTCACAAAAACATATTTGAGGGGAAGAGCAAGAAAGAAAAATGTCTTTCTGGGAGAGACAACAGATACTGGCAACTACAACACCCTCTTTGGTTAAGCAGAAAGTATTTGAAGGAGCAGTGACAACCCACAGGAGCAAGATCCAGGGTTCTGTACATCCCACATCTTGCGCAGATCGCTGCCACGTCGGTGGGAAGGTGACACTTCACAGGGAGAACAACTTTAAGATAATAATTAATGAATTATTACTGACAATTGGAAAAAAATAAAAATCCCAGTCTCTTGTACAAATGAAACTTGGCTTCTGGAGTTTCTAGTGATAATAAATATTTAAACACCTTCCTTGTTTTAGCACAAAGCAGAAGAGAAATGCAGCTACTGCGGAGGGAGCAGTGATGTGTCACAACAGCAGCATGGAGCGTCGCATCAAAACACAGCAGTGGCTCGTGCCCCAGCAGTGGGGAGCAGGGATGGGGCTGCAGCATGCCCCAGCACAGCTCTGACCAGGCATCACCTCCAAGAGCTTCCTTTAAACAACCATCCTCGGTATGACCTGCCTCTGTAGCACCCCAGGGAGGGAAGGGGATGAGCTGGGCTACCAGCTCTTTGCAGGCAAGCCAGAGGAGAAACCATGGTGAAACCCCACGTGGCATATGTGCTGGGTGAGCATCCCTCCTGCCTGCTCTCTGGGGCACAGTTTAGCAGCTGCGGGGAGCTGTTTGACTGGGCCTCCCTCTGCACCTCTGCTTGCCCAGCAGCCATCCTTTCCATCATACAAATGGTGTTTTATGCTAAGGGGATGCCTTCTCAGAAAGGCACTAACCCACCTTAGCTGCCTCCAGCCTTGCTAGCAGAGAACTGTCCTGGGTCTCCTCATGCAGTGCTGTAGAGTTAATGCCCTTCTCACTCCCTCCTGTTTTCTCCCAGCAAAGCTCATGGCAACACCTGCAGCTCACATCAAGTGCCTATTACAAGGTCTTATTTTTGGTGTTTTCTAGCTTTATTCAGACCTTTAGTTCTGCAGGCTGAAAGCTTCAAGGTGAGGTGTCTGCCTTGAGCTGGGTGTGCTTTCAAAGTCCTAGCAAAACCAACTCAGCTGTTTCCAAGAAAATAATTAGGGAAAACCTATCTAGGGCCTGGTTTATTTCAGCCTCTTTTGAAGGTTGAACTCTGGCAGGGGAAAGCTTAGGAAATGCCAGTGATGGATCAAGCACACATCTGACTCCCTGCCCCTAGATTTGGTCAGCACCAGTACTTCGGGGCAGAAGTAGCCTATGTATTCACACACTGCAATCTGCATTGGTCCCACACCCAGAGCATCCTACCCATCTCGAGGTACTCCAGCCTCTGGGGGCTCAGGTCTGTGCAGCCCCAACACCTTCTTGGGACACAAACACACAGCTGGGGACGTGCAGGCAGGAGCTATGGGAGCTGCCTCCTCCCTCTAAGGACGGGAGGAGTTAAAGGAAGGGAATACAAGGGAAGGGGCAACATAAAACAAAGAAAGAAGTGAGCAAGTGACGTTTTCGCTCTGCCTGTACTGCATTTTTCCCTGGCTGCTTCTTTCAGTTGCTGCAATTCTAGCTTACGTTATTGGAGTAAGATATGCTGGGTCACAACAGGGGAAAAAACCAATCAGCTAATAATCCTGCTCGTGCTTCATCTATGTAGTGAGATTACCTCAGGATCATCCCTATCTTATAAAAGTCGCTCTTTCCAGCATAACTAGGCAAAGGAAGGCAGGGGCCAGACCGATGCCTCCCAAAGATTCCTGGCTAGGATGGCTGTGCTTCTGCCAGGTTCAGTGCAGATGGAGGCTGGGTCCTGCCTGATCCAGCTGCACAGTTCAGTGATACTTGATCTCAGTGCTTGTGTCCAAAGCCTCAAAGTTGACAAAGCATTAGCCTTCCTTCTGCTATCAAATTCCTGAATGCTCTTTGGCAAGATTAAGGTAACATGTGCCCTGGGCCTCCAGTGGCCCGAAAAATACAGTTTTTATGTGTAACGTTTGTGATGCATCAGATTAACACATGGAAAGGGTGCTGACTTCTTTGCATTGAAGGACTACATGTAGTTGTGTGCAGGAGTTAGGCCAATTTGCTTCCAGCCTTGCTGCATCTCCCTTCAGAATGCTATTCCATTGCAGCAGTCCCCTTGAAGAGACCGTTTAAAGGGTTACCCATTGCTGCCAGCATACTCATCTACTGAGATACCTTAAACACAAGAACTCATATTCCTTCCATTTTCTACACTTACTACCAGCACTTCCAAGCTGTGTGAGATTAAGCTGGCCATCTAAGAGAGGAAATACCTCCACCACCCACAGAGTCTTTTCTGACCAGGCTTTTGCAGGTTGGGATGTGCCGGATCCCAGGAGCACAGGAAGATGCTGGTCCTGGACCTCTGTCTGGTGAGAAGTCACCTGCCAGCACATGGTCCAGCTGTTCCCTGCGCTGACACAAGCATCACCCAGCCAGAGCCAGTGAGCCAGACTGGAGGCAAATGCTCTGCTCTGGGCATGTCAGTAAAGGGAAGCAGGCACTGGAGTAAGCATTTAAAGAAACCCTTGATTTCCCTTCCCTCTCTCTCCCAGCCCCAAACACTGAAAAGTCTGCTTTATTTTAAATAAGGAGTGTTTCTCACTGTCAGTGAAATCAGCTCAAGAATAAGGTTTCGCTATTGGTATTTCTAAGTTTACTACTGATATCAGCTGTGGAGATAGCTACAGAGACCTGGTTAAATCAAGTCAAGATTTGCTTCCTTATACTCCATTTTTGTTTATTTTTTTCCTTAAAAAGTGGAAAAAAGTGACACAAGGAAACACTTCATCCAGTTCAAATCCCAGTTTATTAGCCTGTAAAAGTTTGTTTCCACACAGTAATCATAAGAAATGAATGAATGTTTATGGAGCGTAGCATAAAAATATACTGAGTCAGCCACAGGTTGGAGTCTATGATTGATCACAAAAATTAATCAGCAGATCACATGGCATTGCATCAAAAAGACAAATCAGTCCTAGGAATGCAAACAATCAGGATGAAAAGGCAAAACAAGAGCAGAATATCAGAAACCAGTAATTAGTTCATAGTTCCTAATGTGGGTGACAGATTTATTGAGGTCAGGTTATTTACCCACTAACTGTCCAAAAACAGGTTGAAAGCTGTTGTTATAATTTTGCATTAAACAGTACATTCTTGGTCAACGCACCAGCTGGTCAAATTCACTATCAGCCTCTAGGTATGACTATTAAATGCAGGCACATAAGAGACTAGGTGTACTCAATGGTCTGACTACTTCTCTTGAAGCCCAGTGGCCTCAGACACTCACAGCTAGAAATCAGAAGCTTAGACAAGACACATGGGTTGAGATACTCTAATCACTGCCTGGATGTGTCAACCCCCTCTCCTTTTAAGAGCCCTCCAGTATGCTATCTGCTCGTCAGATCTGGGAGGTTCAACTCTCTGCTGGACACAGCAAACCTGATTCCCTGGGAGGGGAAGAGGCATTGGACATATGGCACAGACTTGTCTGTGTCACATATACCGGGGGGGTCATGGTGGGAATGTCCCCCACTGGGTCTTGTTTGCTTTGGTGCTGATCTTCTGTAGGGTTGTGTCCAATTGCCAAGCTGATGTATAGACTTTGCTCACAAGCTCCATCTGATGCAGAGAACACTTGTGTTAAAGAGATTTGGGCAAGCAACCTGGGGCTTTGACCTAGACTAACTCTTCTTTCTTTCCAAAGGAAAATGACTTCTTATGTTTGGGTTTTCCTAAAGAAAAGGGTTAGTGTTATATAGCAGATGTAAAGGAGAAAAGGAAGAAAGGTGTTTTCTTCTCAAGTGTAGGATGCTTATGCACATCATAAACCATGCTGGGGAGAACTGCACTGAATAATTAATCCAGGTTCTCACTGACATTGTGACACCTGCAGATCTTTCTACAAGGATTCTGATGAGGTTTTTTCTATCCTTTCTATCTTTCCATCCAAAGATCCTTGACTCTGCAAGGCAAAGGAGCCTTACACAGGCCAATGCATCCACATCTTATTGGGAAGTCCTATTAGACTAGGAAGTACCTTCAAAGTTTATTGGGAAATTAACCTGTTAAGGCTAATTCCTAAAACCCATCTTCAGGGAATGGGAATGACAAACTCTTCATGCTTACTAGATTAAGAATAATGCAACAATCCTTTAATATAGTTTGAAAACTTGAAAGAGCAATGGAAATACTTCCTGAACATCACAGCTTCTTTAGGCACTCCAGATGCTTGTCTTACAAGATTACAATTTGCTACCCACAACTCCTTCATTCTACCTATCTTATGCAAAACTGCCTTGTTGAAGGACCCAGCTACCCGGACAAGCATTTCCATCCCAACAACCAAATGTCAAACAGAAACAAAGCAATGGCAGGAGAGGATGCTGACATCTTTGTTGACGCTGAACTTCACCTTTCTTTCCTTAAATGGTTCCAATGGTCTCAAACTCTATTTTATGTTCTGTAGTTATTACCCAGAAGGTGTATTTCTTTCCTTTATAGATTTTGGGGCCATCAATCTGTGCTCACCCCACACCGGTGACTGAGTAGATCCTTACAGCAAAGTAAGGTAGAACTTATAACTAAGTCACCTATATAATATCCTCCAATTTCAAGAGCTATCTAGTAAAGCCCACGGGAATGCGGGGAGAACTAGGGCCTCCCAGAAGGCACATTGCCCTGTATCACTATACTGTTCATAATTTCAGACTTGTTCCTTGGAAAAATATAAAGGAGCACTGAAATGGCTAGTGGCAAAACCAAATTGAGTCCAAGACAGCCGGGAAGAATTGAGCTTCCACACAAAAAGGTATTTTCCTTCCTTTTAATAGGCTCAGTAATGAGTTTGTCAGTTTTGGCTTTGAAGAATTACCTGCTTGTTGTCTGGGGTTTTCTTCAGGTTTTTTTTTTTTAATTAAAAAATAAAAGCTATAAAAAGCTAGAGGTAGCTTTAAACTGCAAGGTTCATATCTGGGGCGAGTATTTCTCTGGAGCTGAGGGACGTTTTTCATTCAGACTAGTATAAAACAATACTCAAGGGGAAAAAAAGTTGAAAGATAAAGCATTAAAGGAAAAGGAACTCAGAGACCTCTTCCCGCTTCCAAATCGACCATCTCATGAAATGAGTGTATTTCCTCCCTGTGAATTCTATATTTAATCCAGAGAGATCACTCACTCTGGCTGAGCAACCTGGCAGCCCTTTTCCTCCTCTTCAAACAGACCTCAAAATTCACTCTTGGCACTGTCTAATGAGCGGTCTATGTCCCCCAAGAACATATATCCTTATGGATTTTGATGAGAGCAGGCAGGATCAGTGGAAAATCCACTTCTATTCCTATCACTTTTGTTATTTTCTTTAAAAAACAAAAGGATGCACCAAGGCTCCTCTGGAAAATCAGTTGGCATTAAAGGAATCTCACGGACGAAAGGACCTACCTCGGGTTTCAAACCCTCTCAGAATCCTGTTTTGGCACCTAAGAAAAGACATACTGTTTATTAAAGGAATATTCACAATGACATTCCAAATTTCACCAAAATCAGATGATGTGCTGCCGGCGCAGCCATGACCTATCTGAGGTTGTTTTAATGCTGGCAAGTAGTATGGGGAAATTAAATCGCAAGAGGAAACCCTTTCGTTTGCTATGTACAGCTTGTAAGGCAGGTAAAGAGCAGAACTTTGAACTGAGAAGCAGTAAAACAAAATGGAAGATACTATTGTCATTCTCTCACAAACTGTATTTGTAATCCCAAATACTCCAACAGCAACAGGATGATCTCATATGAAGTCCATTGTTTGTTGCAAGAGTTACAGGTGAGATTTCACCTTCGCATGCTTTTCCCTACAAAACTAACCCCAAATTTATCACATCACCCTCACTAGCCCACTTTTCTTATACAACAGAGGTCTGTGTTAAAGGGTTGAAGCCTTTCCTGCAATCCATCGTGCTCCTATTTCACTAACCTTTTCATAGCCTCAAAATATCAACATTCCTAGTCTTAAAAATGTGGTATTTTTTCTGCTATTTTCAAAAATCCAGAGTATGTTACCTTCAGGTATACAACTTACGGGGTTTCCATCGACTGCTAATTGAGAAGGAGTTAGTTTTGTAGCTATTGTGCCATCACTTCGTAAGCATTCATTCCTATACACAAGACTGAGGTCAGCATTTGGAATTTCTCACTCATTTTGAGGATTCTTTTTTTAAAGAGGTATTTTTTGTTTAAGATCCCACAAACAAAACCTGTTTATGGAAAAAGAGAGATGGTTTGAATACTAAAGTCCTTTATTCAACAACACAGAAATATCACAAAAACAACTTTACCGGGCAAATTGAATGGTTTTATACAGTTTTGTACATGCCCCATAAGTGATTTTTTTTTCATAAATACACTGTATTCCAAAACTGGTTTTTTCCATAATTGCACAAGCATACATACACCTTACACAAATATCTATTAGAAAATTTAATAGATAACTGCACAGTTCAGAAATAGGAGAATACTGCGAAAGGGGTACATTTCTGCGGCCCGTGTTTCTGAAAAACCCCTCCTGGTTCCCTGCAATCGTGAAAATGGAGTACATTCTAACATAGGAGCTGTCTTTTATTCACTGAGAATACAGCAGAGCTCAGCGTGAAACTGCCAAATTTAATAAAAACAAAATCTGAAACATTTATCTGTTACATGAGAACCCACTGTTTGCTATCACTATGCATCTAACCATGATCAAAGACCCACTACCGCTTTTTGCTGAATGCATTCGACCCTGAATGGTATGTTCATTTAACTACTTTCTTTCTTCATTATTTGATTACAGATATGGCCCATTTGAAGACTTTATATCCTTTAGCATTAATTGTAGGACTTGCATACCAGGGGTTCTGTACTAAAGGGAGCATTTTCCCTCATATGGAGGGTCTGTTATTAATTGACAGAATGGGTACACGTGCCTCCCTTTCAGCCTTACCATTTTTCTTAAGTTTATCTGGGGTATGTCAAAAATGCTTCCATTAGGCTTAGCACTCACACCTAGAAGATGGCAAAAGTATGCTCTGCTTTTTATTTGCCCCCTCCCCCCCCCCTTTTTTTTTTGCATTGTAAGAATGAAAGAAAAGAATACAAATTTTCACATGGAAAGTGGTATCGGACCTTGTGAAAAGCACAGGTTTGGTAATTAGAACTTAATAATAACCCAATTGACAAATACATGTGTAAATGGGGAGTGGGGGTAGGGTTGCAGTGGAGAGAGACAGGTCGGAAATGGGATTTCCTTCTTCAAACATTACTAATTAAAATGCTGTATGCACACTACATCACACAAACACTGTTTCAGCAAAATCTAAAAATCTGAAGGTGCAAAGGAACAATATCTGAGATGAAGACCATATGGGTAAATCAAAGTAAAACCAACTCTTGTTCATTTTCAATAATTAACAGGTTTGCTTGGTTTGCTTGTTTGTTTTAACAATTTTGAATCGACATGTAAACCACCACAATTACAATATACAGATTCATCAGTTCTTGAAAACAAAACAACAAAACAAAAAAGGAAACCACATCAAGACATGCAACATTAGGGTATTAGACAGTAAGTACATTTCTATGAGTATCTCTGTACACCTAATGTAGCCTGAACTTATTTTTGCCTCTGATTCTGTAAGAGCAATCACAGTTTTCCAAAAAGCAAGGCAAGCTTACCAGCCAGATGTGCAAATAAGGCTTCAGTGTGTAAATCAATCAGTGTTTTAGTACAGAACACCTCACAGAGCTCGGATGGGTCTAGTGGTCAGTAACAGAGGCCCTAACCAAAAAGTATCCAACACAAAAAGAATCCATACATGGCTGCCATACTAACAGACATAAAGCTCATTGGAGGGGTATTGGGTGAGTATTCAACTGAGGATGTCTTAGAAACTGTAATAGAGGCACCATGATGGAAGCATTTCAAGTGTGACATTCCAGCTCCAAAGCCATGATATCTTATGATGCACTGACGGGGACACGTGCATTGATGTCAAGTACACATGTGTAAGCCCAGCTCACCCCCACTCTACCAGTTATCCAGGTCACCCATGCTCTGCTCATCCCTGCTGACACACACGTGTGGCCTCAGGAGGTTTCTCCTCCTCTGTCCCTCAGTCTTTGCTTTCTGGGCCATTCCAAACAACTGCTTGTTCTGTGAGTGAGCTCCCCTGCTAAAGCCAGTATCTCCCCTACCTGCACAGGTCCCACACCGCAGCATTCCCAGCCATCCCCTTTGCTCACCAAGTGATCGTCACCAGTGGCCAAAGGCTGATGTACTTAGCAAGAAAAGGATGAAGCGCTGAAACAACAGGAGATCTGAACATGCTGTGCATCATTATCTAGTTATTTCCATGCCCAGCACCTTGTCCGTGAAACTTATTGATAGTCCTATCTTGTATAAAATGATAAATCTATCAAATACATGGCACAACAGCATTTGCTTACTTTGATGGGATGGTCTTCTCACTCATGAGTGGTATGACAAAGCCAAGCAATAAAAAGTAATGATCAACTGATAATAAGTATCCCTAAGTGCAGTATCTTCCAATTTTTTATGACATGCGAGTTCATAACCCTCTGTGTGCTGACTTTTTGAGGAGCAGACACTTCCTTCACGCAGCTAGAGCAGGAAGAACAGCAGAGCATTGTTCCAGGGGCCTAAGGGACCAGCTGTTCAGCAAAGCCAAGATCAGTGCACTAAGAAACATGTGGGGAAAAGTGGTCTGTTTTAAGCATTTTTTGTTTTAAAGTTCATTTTTGTACTGCAAAAATATCCAGGCTCTCAAAAGAACACAAGTTCAAGTGAGACTCAAACCAGTCCAACTGTCAAAAACTCACTTAACTGCAGTGAGCTTCACTTGGACCAGCAATATGGCATCCACTTTGTAAAGTATTTACCCCACTGACTGAAAACCTTACATAAGAACTCAAAGGTGAAGGGTAATTAGTCCAAGTCATCATTTTTTCTAAGGTCTCATACTCACTTTGCTTTGCATTCCAGAGCAACCTTTATACAGACGACTGGCTTCACACATCTGCGCATGCTGGGCATTCCACGTCAGAAGACAGTGAAAGGCGAGTCAGACACCAGACAGCATGTTTGGAGAGATACCCCTCTGTAAAGCTCCTTTGGAAGCAATGCAAGTGCACAAACCACTACTCTAATACAGTGCTTTCAAATGTTATGTTTTCCCCTCTTACACCACCACGACAGAAGGTAATTGCTAGATGAGTCACCACCTTTTTATCTTGGGAAACTTGGCATCAAGTCTCTATGGAAGGATGCATGGTAAAACAGTGTTGCTGTTGCTGCTGCTGCTAAACAACTAGCAAAATAATAGTTAAAGCTAGAATTTATTGCTCTGGATTTAACTCGCAGAACCACACCATTGTGTACAAACCATTAATCTCCATTGATGCTCAGACATGATTGTCTCCTTGTGTCTAAACACACAAAATACAAGCGGCTATCTGTACAGTTTACAGTACTGAAACACATATATTTGAAAATGAAGTATAGATATGTTACTTTTCAAAGATACATGACTTTATAGCAGGGGTTTACCCAAACTTTTTTTTCTTTTTTTTTACAGCCACTTTAAAAATAGACAACAACTTCACTAGAATAGCTAAGTTACATCAAAGGAAGGGTCGGTGTACTGAATGTGAAGAAGCTGGCCAATTCCCCAGGCTCCCAGATTTTTGACTTTTTGCTTTTGAGGAAACCCCTATACATAAATGAAAATAGTATCTGAGTTTATTCTTCAATGGTGGACTAAGCAGTTTCTTAAAACAAGACTTTAGCTTGCCATTCACTTCCGAATGCCTTGAAAATAAGATACACTACTGCTTAAAAGAACCATCGGAATGCTTCAGCGCTGGGAACAGGTGTTCTCTAAAAAAGAAGCAAGAAAACAAGTTAAGCTTTCTTTTGCGGCATTGGCATACTTGAGTTCTTCTAGTTGTTCTTTCCTTTACATTTTAGGCATACTTTCAGTTATCTAGGAACAGCACGATGCCTCACATAGCTTGACAATTCATAGACACATCCTTTCCCCAAACAAACCATTTTAGGATCACACGTGAGACATCGTATTCAGTATACAACACACCTAACATGCTGTCCTCTCTTTAGTTAAACAAAGTAGTCATGGAAATGTAAATATTGCTAGAGAAAAGAATCCTGGAAAACAGACAGTGCTTTTAGAATAACCACACAGTTGTACAATGGTTTCTGCCTGTGCCTTGGCATACAGGATACACAGCTATGTTTTGGTGGGTTTGCAGGTTAGGTACATGCTTTGGTAAGAATACTTCTTTTGACAGGGGAATAATGAAGGCATGGATCTGTCATTCAGATCACTTTGTGCTGTGTCTACAGATGCCTTGGGAGCTGAGGATGATGTTTTCAAACCTCAGGCCGGTCACACCATTTCGCATTTAGGTTGCAATGCAGAAAGCACTTAAGCACACCCTTGACTTCATTTCAGAGAAAGAAACATCCTAACTGACGGGGGGGCCGAGGGGGGACTGCCCAGACTACCCAAGTACTTTCTTTTTCACATATGCTGGACCCTGGCTTACACGGAAATAGCCTATTTGCAGAGCTGCTACCCCCTGCTTCTCTCCACCTGCTGTTCCCTCCCAAAGGATATCCACTTGCATTCAGGTTCCTCCGTGCACATTTGAGTACAGGCAAGTTCCTTTCACAACTTTAAAGTACAACGTACATGAGACACTGAAGTACTGAGCCTGCCAGGGCTATGTCACCCTCCTGTGAGATACTTCTGGCCCTCAGTTTCCTTCAGAATCAAGAAGATGCTCAAAGTGCTCTTGAACTCATTCACCCACATGTCTCTTCTGCAGAACTCATGACTAGGCACTGACCAGGGAGGCAAGAGCAAGCCCTGAGATGACTTTTTATCAGTCAGTCCCAGCTCACAGGTACTTTTTTCACTAAGAACTGTCCACAGATAGTAGCATCACACCTGACGACATCCCCCTAAAAGCAAAACTCCGGGAATTTGCAAATAAATATTTGCAATGAAAGAGTTTTCATTGATTTTGCTGGTGTCATATATAAATACCATGTCTCCCTATGAAGGAATTCTTTCATTTTTGTTTCAGAGGGAACCTTTTAAATGTTTCCCTAGTTTTTAAATAAAAATCCAAGAAATCGTGGAGCCTACAGTGTGCATTGTACTTGATGTCAGAATATTTCTTTCTGAATTGCAGGAACTGCTCATTAGTATGGCAAGTATTTTTTGTTGAATAATTAGCCCATTTTTGATAATCAAGCTCAAGCAGTACAGGGCTCCTCTTTTTGTAAAAGCCACATAAAAGGGGAGCTGTTATTGTTGTGTTTATCACTCATGCCCATGAAAATACCAGAGACAAACACACTTCTGCTGTGCCATCGGAAGTTTGACCTGTGGGCAATTCCATACCCGCTTCCCCTCAACAAATGTTAAGCTTTAATAAATCATCTAAAAATTAACTTGCAAAGACAAAGAAGAGCTTTGTTTTGAGATTTGTTTGATACAACTGCCCTGACCAGTGTAAGTTTTCTATGTGTCAGTGGTCCAAAAGTAGAAATTGCTCATATCCATCTTTACCAGACCATGTTCTGCCCCATTACGGGTGTTTAGCATACAGCACAAGTAGTGACAAAGCACAGCAGTCCTCCTCCCCAGGTACACCAGGGAGAGCTAATGCAATTGCTAGACCATCCGCACCGGTCTGTGTGGGCTGTAAGATGGCTGCTGAGAGTGAGGTATACAGATTTATAATTTATAAGGAGGCTGAACTGCAGAAGAGGCTGGAGTTCAGAATGACAGGAAACAATCACACAGATAAATTGATCTCAAAAGAACAGCCAAACATGCAAACATATTAAACTCAATAGATGGTCTTCACCTGAAAACTAAATGTAATACTCTGCTGTGGGTCCATCTGCCTAAAAACAAAACCACAGCTAGACAGATTTAAAGACATAGCGACTGAGATGGCCTTTATTTATTTTCTTGCAGCATCAGGTTGAGTCACGATCAGACATTGCCATATCAGCTGGAAGTAAAGGTGCAATGTCTGATTAAAAGGTCATTCAGACCTTTAAATACACAGAATAATACTTTTGAAGGGCAAAGCTGTGGTTTAATATGTGTGCTTTTGAAAAGCTACCAGATAAGGAATTTTGCATCCACGTACCAAGTTCTAATTAAAGATACACATTTACAATTAAATATCCATTGCGCTAACTCCCTATTTTTGGAATGAATTATTAATCCACACTCAAACAAAAAAGAAAGCTTTTAAAATTGAGGAGGTGGAAGGCGCTAAATCTAAACCAATTTATGTGATGAAACCCACAGAGTTTACCACTCCAAGGATCAAGGTTATTCCCAGACAGAAAGAGATCATTCAGCCCATTTAGTGGTTCAGCACACCAACATACAAGCTTAAGTGCAATGACCATCTACCGCCTGGCTGTATAAATCCGGGAGTCCCAGCCGGGGAATCAAATTCTTGGCAAGATTACAGCACATTTCTGGATCTCTATGCTGCCAGCGGCGAATCGTTATCCTGAGTGACAGGAAAGACAGATTCCCCCGGAAGCCTGGAGAGGGGTGGTGAGCAGCAGAACCAGAGCTGATCAGCGTGGTTTTGCTGTAAAACCCTTCACTGCTCGTGCCAGTGCAAATGCTGACAAACGGCAGGCTCGCTCTCAGGAGGATGCTCAGAAACCCATAGCCTTGGCTCCTCCGAGCGGGTAATGCCATAAAGCGTGGTGCTCGAGAGGATTTATCCCTGCACAAACCCAGGATGAAATGACCTTCCATGCTTTCAAACTCCCTATTCTGTTCCCTTCTTGCCAGCTTTCACTGCCAAAGATGTAGTTCAAACATCCGAAATTTGAGATTTTAATTGTTGCCTTGAAATTGCAGCTTCACACACGGCACCGAGAGCACTACATTTTTGGAGGAGGAGGTAAAAAGGGCAACCTAAACCAACAGAACAGTTAAAAATCCCTTCAATTAAGCAGCAACAGAAAAGTAATACCTATTTATCTCTCCTGGCTGACCCTCACAGAAATGTAAAAGCAGACCCTTGCTAGATATGTGTGCGTGCATGCACTGGCAGGTGCCGTAAATTCCTCAATAGATTCTCCAATTTGACAGCAGAGCTCTGTGTCTTCACTGCAAAAGCATTCCTTAAAGCATGATGCTTCCCACATCCCCCCTCCAGGTGACCAACAAACTGATGGAGTAAAGCAAGGGGTGCCAGCCCCATCCCTTGGCAAGCTCATGACTACAAAACCTGCCAGAGATGCCTGCCTCCTTGGCTCTCTGGGTCTTGCAGCTCACAGCCACCTTAAAGAGATCAGGAAAGTTGTCCACTGCTGCTCAGGATGTCCAAAATTCACAGCTGCATAACCAAGACTCACTGTAAGTCATCTGTACTATTATTTTCTGCCAGGCTAGGGAATCAGATGTGTTAAGGTGAACCACATTCAGAAATAAAATAGAATAATAAAACATATCCCAGCACTACATGATTATGACCTAATACTTTACCGATGTTAAAAGATCTTGCATTAAGTAAGAATCCTTTGATGTCTGATCCATGAGCAAAAATCCTGCCCTCACTGAAGCAAACTTGCATGATGACTACAGCAAATTATTGGCTCTCCTTATTCCTCCTGAGGAGCCCTGGCTGAAATGATCCAGCTCAACAGAGGCCTTTCGGACAGTATATGGCAGCTGAGGTACATCCAACAAGATCTGGGCTACCTGACAGTCTTTATAGAGACCGGTACAACCACACAAACAGACAGTAGTGAAGGAACTTTGCCCTTAATGAAATCTTAAATTCACATGGCAAAGCAAATAAACCAGTGGACTTCCCAAAGCAGTGGGACTGGTGCTGGCCACACGGGAAGAAATGACCTCACTGAGGTTTGCACAGAACCCCACATGAGCTTCTCACCCTGGAGGACAATCCCTTCTTGAAATGCCTTCCACAAGAGGAGCAGTTTGGCACTTAGGCCAGTGGATGTATAGCATGAAATTTGTCCCGCTAAGTTACATACATACAAATGAGTGTTTGTATATCTCAATACACATGTACATATACAGATCTCTGATCAGAGACGGAGAAGTCTGGTGCTTCATGGTGGCCAAAAGGTTCAGCTGGAAAGTCATAGCTCCTACATAAAATGCAATTTGGATCAATCAGCAGCCCAGCACAGAAACGCTGAGCACCACTGGCCACAAACCAGGGACTGTACGCTTTTCTCACACCTGCGCAAACGTGAGGTACACACCTAATCAGTCCCCCAAAACACACAACTGCCCACAAGAAAGCAAACTGTCCTTTTACATGTAGCCACCTTGTATTTCCTGCACTGCAAGTTAATTTAGGTATCAGGTTAATCATGCTGGAAATTACACCAAATATACAAGCAGCATTGCTCTCACATAAACAGTGCAGAATCTGATGCGAATCCATGTGCTCCAAAACTCACTTTCCATACCCAGATTTCCTCTGGAAAAACCCTTTCCCAGCCAACCGCCAGGCTGCAGGGCACATGTGGTGGCACGGACCCAGCCTCAGGGCTGGCATGGGGCTGTGTGTCTTACTGACACACAGCAGCACCCAGCGGAGCAATGTAGTCTCCTGACCCACAGAGCATCACCGTGTCCTGACCTGCTGGCAGACACTGTCCCGGTGGCAGAGGCAGCCCACTGGCTGGCGGGTGGATGCCTGTCGCCTCTCCTGCGCCAGCCTGCTCTGCCACTGGTGAACGTGGTCTGGACAGCATCTCCCCTCCTTAAAAAGCCTAAATACAGAGCTACTCTGACAGGAAAGCAGCCTTTGAAAGTATCTATGGCCTACTTTGTTCCACTCATAAATATACATTACCTACAGCAATGACTTTGGGGAAAACCTCTCGATGCTCAGATTCAGCTCACACAAGAGCCTCCTTGAACGTTTTTCTTCAGGCAAGGAGGCTCGGGGGTAAGAAAACGGTGTGAATTGCATCTCCTGGAAATGTGGGAGGAAGCAAAAGGCAGAGCCCAGGGCCAGGAAGGGTCCTTCCAGCCCTGGATGTAGTACCGAGAACTCCACCATGCCAACATGGTGGGGACGGGCTATGACTGCAGGGGGACGAGATGCTGCTCCTGTGCATGCCACAGCTTGGGCACACGTGCATGGGAACAGTTCACGCCTCAACCCTCTGGCATCCTCCCACCCAGCCACAGGCCCACGGGAGGGACATGCCGGCTCCGGGTGAGGTGTGAAACCATCCACAAAGCTGCTGCTCCCCACAGCTGCCAAAATCCCTGGCTGCCCACCAAAGCTGCGCTCCTGCTCGCTGTACGTGTTATCAGGCAGTAACAGATGTCCTCTAATAACAAGCTTATTATTGGACTTAGCAGATAAAAAAGGACACTTATGCCAGGTCATAAGCTCGGTTGTGAGTTTGCTTCCGTAGCCCACCTTAAAATATCTCCCCCCACATCTGAGCGAGGGGCCTGTCTCCCTGCATAGCAAGGATGAGGTTTAACATTTATTTTAAAAGTCAGCTTTATTTGCTCCAAGAGGACGTGCATCTGCGTGCTGGCAGTTATTTTTTCACTTGTGCTGTGTATCTCTCAGACCGTATTTGAGACAAACCAGATTTAGAACATACCAGATTAGGAAACTCATATGACTTTCTCTGCTGCTAGCTCCAGCAAGTGAAAAGTAGACCTCTGCCACAGGACATTGCAAATTGAAACCTAAAAAATGTACTCCTAAGTTGGGGCTGTGTTTTGAAAACCCAGCTCCTCTCAAACAGCTCCCTCAGAGGTAACCTCAGGGGACTTCGGCGGTGATAGCTGAGGAATAAAGGATTTATGCCCATGGTCACAGTAACCTGTCAGTGTAGGGCCAGATCCTGCCACTTAAGACTCGGCACCAGCAGCAGACAGTAGATCTGCAACTAAATCAATAGGATTAGTCTGAGGAGTAATGTGTTTCTCCACAGGAGAAAGAACGAGCAAATGTGTCCCTCATTTACATTCAGTACACACCACAGTTTATTTCATACATTAATTTTTTTTCACTTATATATATGAGATTAAATTTAGGGAATGGGTAAACATTTTCACTTTTCTGATCTGAAAAAATGCATAACACCACTGGGGAAAACAGATGGCAAATACAGATCAGAAATCATAAGGAATCCAGACTAATGCTGTCAAAGAGAAGCAGCTCAGTCCCAGGAAATGCTAGTGATGGAACCCCTCTCACCTACAGCTAAGAGCAGACATGCTAGCTTTCAGTGGAGCAGCTCACACACTCCACCATTGGCCTTGAAATCCCCAGGGGGCAGCTTCAGCTGCTAAGCATTGCTTGCACTGAGGCTGGCAGGCACAAGCATCACCCCAGGATGCAGGCAGAGCCCTGGAAAGGAACACATTTCCTCTCCCCTTTCTCTCCTGGGCTGGGAGTAATTGGCACACTCCCTCCCTTGTGCCAGCACAGCTCTTTTGGCCAGCGAGATGAGGGATGGAGCCAAGTCTCCACCTCTGCTGTTCCACTTGCTCCCAAGGGGAGCAGCCAGCTTGGCTGCCAGCTTCCCCGTGCCTGGCATCCTGCACGTGGGGCTGGCAGCACCGGGCAAGCCAGGGTCGGGAACTCCTGCCGT
>WYDI02029582.1:0-44375 GCA_009867235.2 Psittacus erithacus | reverse complement strand
GCCTGGCTCCAGAGCAGAGCTGCTCCAGCCCTCGCAGCATCTCCGTGGCCTCCTCTGGACTCGCTCCAGCAGCTCCATGTCCCTCTCGTGCTGCTGCTCCAGAGCTGGACCAGGACTGCAGGGGGTTCTCCCCAGAGCACAGCAGATGGGAAGGATCCCCTTCCTCAGGTGCTGGATGCAGGCACTGGACAACCAGAGCTCTAAAATCCCAGGCACTGAAGTATTTCCTGGAGCCCCAGGAAGAGCGAAGCAGGAGGGGTGGGAGCAGAGCACCGGTATGATGCTGAACCAACCTCCCCAAGCTGCACTAAGACCGTTTTGGCTGCCCAGGTTGTATTTTCTTACCCTAAAAGTAGGTTGTGAGGATGGGATCAAGTGCCACTGGGGCAGCTCCTGATAACAGAGAAACCCCACAGATCCACAAAGGGGTTGCAGCATCATCCCCATTTCCCAGCCTTTGCCTGCGCATCCTCATCCCCGCTCCCTGGGAACAGCTAGGACGAAAGCCGTTGCCTTGTGCCATATTTCCTGACAAAACCAGCAGAAGGAACATTTGAAGCCGGGGTTTATTCTGGGCTGCTTTTCCCCTGACCTCCGGCTGTTTCCTTTAAGTACAATGAGCCACAGGCTGGCGTTTGCTGTGTGCTTCGGGGCTGCTTTGGAGGCATAGCCACCCTCACCCCACTGCCCACATTGTTCAGTGAGCTATTTGAGGCCGGCACAGGAAGGTCAGCTCCCTCAGCCCTTCCCCAGGCTTCCTCTAGCGCAAGCAGAAACAAAGCCTCCAGAGGGTTTGATTTCTTTCCCAGCGCCGTTTTTGGGGGGTTATTTCTGACTCCAGCCTTGCAGGGCAGGACAATAGACCCAGAAAATCTGTGCCTGCCTAAACGCGATGCAAGCACTGCTGAGAAATGCCCCTGTAGCAGCCTGCTTGCTCTATACAAAGCATGCAGGGCATGCGCTGACAGCAGGCTCATCCAAGGTGCTGTTCTAGCCATAGCATCCCTTTGGACAGCTTTTTCTAATGGAATGGGAGTATAGAGTATCCCCCAAAGGAGCCAGCTGGAGCCTGGATGCTCTCAGGGCCAGGAGATGGGGTGGGGATGGAGAGGTGCTGCCGCGTCGCAGGAACGTTTTCCATCCTCCCCATTGCCTGGAGCGGATGAGCCCGAGCCCTCTCCTGGCGTTTTCCTTCTATTACATCTCATTCTAGGCTCGGCCCGCCCAGTCCTTCTCAGGCACATCCGAGAGCAGGAGCAGGTCCATCAGCATTGCCATGCGCCTTCACAGCTCTAAAATGGGTGTCCTGCCCATCCTGCCCATCCCACCTGGCACTGCCAGGCAAAAAGGAGCCATGAACTGACCTCATCTCTCTGGATCGGGTACCCAAAACCGTGCCACCCACCCGGGTCCTTCACCCCTGCTCCTCCTCTTTGCCCAGCCGGTTTGCTCGTCTCTGATGTGTCTGTGCTCTATCCATAGGGCTGTTTGCTGCCCTGCAGCTACTCCCTCCTTTTCCCTGCGGATGTAACCAGCCTGGGGCTGCTGTGTCTGTCCGTGCATGGCTCTGGGCTCCTTCTGCCCATGGGCCATGCCAGGGCATAGGGACAAGACGTGGGTGATGCTACACCACGAGGCAGGTGATGCAAGCGGGAAATGCAGCTGCTTACTAGAAATGAGGTGCTGGGGAAGTTAAACACCAGATAAATCACTGTTCCTCTTATGTGGAGCCATAAATTTCCCCCTCCAGCCATGAATTTCCACCCCGAGATCCCCAGGGGGTGATGACAGCCAAAGAACACATTCCATCAGGGTGAGATTCCCCATTCCAGCTCAATGGAGACCCAAAAACTCAGGCACCAACTCGTCAATTTCTAGGCCTGTAACTGCACACAATAACTGACTAAGAGATTCACTTTAATGGGGCAAGACAGCCAAAACGACCTGGAATTGCCCCTGTTTCAGATAAAGCTTGTCCTGGCTGGGTCCATCCTCCTGCTCTCACTGCTCCAGCATCCTGCTTTCAGCCCCGAGTGCCCCAGGGATGCTGCCCAACACATGCTGGGGCATCCCCTCCTCCGCTCCAGGGGAAGCCCTGCAGCAGAACCCCCTGATGATGCTCTGAGTGGCAGCAGCTGGAAGTTCTCTCTTTCTCAATAGATTGCTATGAAAACGAGTTTCCAGACCCACAGTGAATCATGGGGGATTCTGAGCAGCAGTTTTGCAGCTGGAAGTCTCTCAAGCACCTGCTGGTGGGCAGGAGCTGGAAGCCTGCAGTGAATGGATCCGCTCACGCAGAGCGCAGGGGAGCCCCCAGCATGAAATCACTGTTGGAAGAGACTTGAAAACCACCAACCTTCCCAAGGAATGGGTGCGAGGAGCAGGGAGCCGAGCAGCACAGGCCCACGTATGGGTCCAGGTTGTGTTTTAAGGTAGGAAAGCAATGCAGTCAGCTCCATGCCCCTTATCTTGCCCCCAGTTTCACGCCTGCTCTGCTCCACTCTCCAACCCAGCAATGGGATGCAGTCCCTTTGCTCTCCCCCACAACAAACCTGCTTCCAGCATCACCCTGGTTGAATTCAGCCCCATTCTGACTGGTTCCCATTGGCTCCACACAGCAGAGATGCAGGAAAGGATGAGCTGCCAAAACACTTCCCCTTTGTGTATGTTGGCATTCCCAGCCCCAGGAGCACCAAGGGTTGAGGTCAAGGCGGGGAAACTGAGATGAGCTCTTAGGCAGAAGCTCTTCCCTGGGAGGGTGCTGAGGCGCTGGCACAGGGTGCCCAGAGAAGCTGTGGCTGCCCTATCCCTGGAAGTGTTCAAGGCCAGGTTGGACACAGGGGCTTGGAGCAAGCTGCTCTAGTGGAAGGTGTCCCTGCCCCTGGCAGTGGTTGGAGTTGGGTGAGCTTGAAGGTCCCTTCAACCCAAACCAGGCTGTGACCCTGTGATTCCATGGGTGATGAGTCACCCACTCCCTCTGGAGCTGACCCCCAGCAGGAAAGCCCCATAGGTGGAAAGCGAGAGCACACCACGCACAAGATGCCACCTCTTAGCAAGAGGAAAACCCACTGGAGGGACCCTCCTTGTCCCAGCAGGGTGACACAGGGAGGAGGCCAGCGGGGGGGGAAAGGCTGTTTCAGCTCGCTGAAAGCACCAGGGGACGTGAAACCAAGGCAGGCAGGGTTGTGGTTGTGCTCTGCCTGCAGAGGTGGAGAAACACTTCCCACGGGTGACGTGCCCACCATGGGGGGGCCACCAGCACCCCGTCCCCACTGACGCAGGGATGCTGCGGGTTCCTGACCCATTTCCTGCCTCCCCCTTTGCACCAAAGCCCCCCAGCCACACGGGTTCCGGCACCCCCCTGCTCGTTTCCGTTGTGCTGAGGGTGGAAACACTGCTGGGGGAGAGGTTGTGCCCCCACTTTTGGGGGCCTCGCGGGGTGCAGGGCACAGAGGGAGGAGGGCAGAGCCCCCCCACAGGGTATGATTGGAGCCCATGAGCTGGCTCCAGATGACGGAGGTGGTGGAAAGAAGGGGTGTGAAGGTGACACTGGGTGATTGTCACCTCCTGGGGCTGTGGATTGTGGCTGACGGGGCCACACTGCTCAGCCCGACGGCCGTGTGTCCCTCCATGTCCATCAAGCCCTGGTCTGTGTTTACAGGAACACAAAGGTGGCCCAATTGGACTGACCCCATTCCTGTGGCCAGAAAGGAGGCCGCCGGTCCCACCAGGACAGGGATGGTGCAGGGTGAAGGACAAGGGGAGTGACTCTGTGCTGCCACGTGTGTGTGGGACTGCTCTGGGTGCACGGTGAGCTGGTGCGTGCTCAACCAGGGAGGGTGTCTTCATATCGACAGTAGCACCTGGGACAGGAGAGGACAGAGCCGGTGCCTGACAGGGGACAGGGGCACGGGCAGGAGGAGACGGCGCCGGGGTCGGTGCCGGCCCGGCAGCAGCAGACGGGGCACACGCGCCCCCGAGTGGCCGCCGCTGGTGTCGCAGCCGCTGCGCAGCCCGGCCCAGCATCCCCGGAGCAGCATCCCCGCTGCTGCCCTGTTCCCCCTCCCGGTTCCCGGGGAAAGAGAAAGGCAGTGGGATGTTGTCCCATGAGGACCCCCAGGTCACCCAGGGAATGTCCAGGGACCTTCCTGGAATCCTCCCATCCCCTCCGGGGGCACCCCAAAGTCCCCAGGGACCCCCCAAAGGAATGGCTCAGAAAGGCCCAGGTGCCCCTGTCCTCTCCCCGGCCCCATTATCTCTCCCACCCCCTATCTGGTTGACAGTGGGTGTTACTGGGACTGGGAACAAGGGATTTTGTCTCCCACCAAGCTTGGCACAGGCCATGAGACCCCCAAAAGCCATTCCTTCCTGGCAGGGGTGGGGAAGTTTGGGGCTCCTGCTGATGCTCTGGGTCAGGACAGCCAGGGAGGGGGGGACTCGCCTCCCCCAGAGCCCTGTGTTGCAGGGAGGGCAGAGATGAGACCCCTCCCCAGTAGTGTCCAGGCGGTCCCCAAGTCTGTGATCCATCCTGGCCAAGCTTTATTCTGCCTTTTGTCCCCTAGATCACTGGTGTCATTTACTCTGCTGACAAAACAGCTCTCTCCTTGCAGGCTGGGGTTTCCTTTCAGCTCGTCCCTCCGTGTCACTCCATGCCACTCAAGAGCTGGGAATGACAAGGCTGGGGGGGGGGGAGGAGGAGGTGGGGGTGATGCTCCCCAGTTCCCTTTGGCTGCCTCTGCCATATATCTGCCTCCTTGCCGGGGCGAAACGCCCTGTGCCCGTCCCCGTCCCTGGGCCGGGACGCGGCGGGAGGCGGGCGAGAGCATCAATCCTTGGGTGAGGCCAGGCAGGAGATAAGCGCAGAGCAGCCCTGCTCCGTCCCGCGCAGCTCCCATGCTCGTCCGCGCTGCGCCCAAACCAGGCACCCTGCGGGGATGTGGCCCGGCCCTGTCCCGCTGGGCTGGGGGGGCCTTTACCCCCGCCATGCCCACCCCTCGCCCCTTCAACCAGCTGCCCGGGGACTGGAGGGCCGGCTGGCTCAACCTCTACCGCTTCTGGCAGGAGGGCGGCTTGCACAACCTGCACCACATTATGGCTCGCAAGTTCCAGCAGTTCGGGCCCATTTACAGGTGAGGCAACGTCTGACCCCGGCATTCTGCCCTGCTCCCGGCTTTGGCAGCTTTTCCAGGAGGAATGCTGTTGCTGCTGCTGCTGCTGTCCCCAGCCCTGCTCCAGGAGAGAGGGTGGCTGAGCCGCGGGAGCATCCTGGCTTGCTATGTGCTGGCCAGGCTCGATGCTGTGAAGGGGGACAGGGGAGACCCGCGCCTTGCAGCTGTGGGATGCTAGAAAGGAGGGATTCTGCATCTTCCCTTTATTTGCATGGTGTCTGGAGCTGATATTCCTAGGAAGGATGGGGGTCCGGATCCAACACCCCCCTGCTTTGCCTGCCTGAGCCCTAGGGGTGCCTGATCCTGGTGCTGAGCCGTTGCATCCCCTGGGATGTGACCTGCAGGCAGGATTTGATGGGATGTGAAGGGGAGAATGCTTGATTTGTGGGTGCTGGGTGAAGGTGGTTAATCCAAGGAGGTGAAGGGCTGGGGGGAGTCATAGATGGGGGTCAATGCATGGGGCTGACCCCTCTCCTCACCCCGGCAGGGAGAAACTGGGTGTCTATGAGAGCGTGAACATCATCACCCCCCGAGATGCTGCCACCCTCTTCCAGGCAGAGGGGACGCTGCCGGAGCGCTTCAGCGTGCCCCCATGGGTGGCGTACCGCGACTACCGCCACAAGCCCTATGGCGTGCTCCTCAAGTGAGTGGGGATCCCCAGCACACGGGTGGTGGGAGCACCGGGAGCTCCAGGAGGGCAATGGGGATGTTTGCCGGTGGTGGCGGGGGGGGACATCTCTGACCCTCCCTTTGGCATCCCACAGGACAGGGGAAGCCTGGCGCTCGGACCGGCTGATGCTCAACAAGGAGGTGCTGTCACCGCAGGTGGTGGAGGGGTTTGTGCCTCTGCTGAGCCAGGTGGGAGAGGACTTCATCCGGAGGGCACGAGCCCAGATTGGGAAGAGCGGCCGAGAATACTGGACGGCTGACTTCACCCATGAGCTGTTCCGCTTCGCCCTGGAGTGTGAGTGCCAGTGGCAAGACATCCCCTCCATGCCCCAAAACACCCTTTAGCAGGAGGTGGGCAATGCGCTATGTTTCCTCCACCTTCATCCTCAGAGGTGAAACAAGCTTTTGCTGCAGGGTCTGGAGGGGTGTCCTCTGAGGACCAATAGAGAACAGCTCAGCACTGCTGCTAAAGCACTGGTTTATCACCTGCTGGTCACCAGCTGGCAGCCAGCCCTGCCCACCAAGGAATGCCTTCATGGCCCCGCAATGCTCAGAACGAGCAGGAGGTCCCCATAGCCACGGGAAGGCCCTGGGAGGGTGGAGGGGACGGGGATGGGTCCCCTCAGAGGTGCTGTGCTTGCAGCCGTGTGCTATGTGCTGTACGGGGAGCGCCTGGGGCTGCTGCAGGACTTTGTGGACCCCGAGGCGCAGCGCTTCATCGACGCCGTGGCCCTCATGTTCCACACCACGTCCCCCATGCTGTACCTGCCACCGGCCCTCCTGCGCCACCTCAATGCCAAGACATGGAGGGACCACGTGTGGGCTTGGGATGCCATCTTCTCCCAGGGTGAGTGCTCCTCCAGTGTCACCCAAAGACCTGTTGAGGTCTTGGCTCCACAGGGCAGCATCATTTCACCAGTGTGGGGTCCCTTCTCCGAAGTCCAACCACTCAGCACAAGGCTGCCAAGCCCAGGAAGGCTTTCCACATCTGGAGCTTGTGGGATGTGGAACCATGTGGGAATGATGGAGGGGCATCACGTTGAGGGTAGCACCTCCCCCAAACAGGCTTCTGGCCTAAGAGAGCTTTTGTCACCTGGGACAGCCCTCCTGGTAGGGTGTACTCCCCGGGCACCCTCACCCATCACCCTCTGTGCCCGCCCAGCCACTGCTCCATCCGGCAGCAGGGATGATGGAAAAGCCACCGTCGTGGGGCAATGACGTACATCTGGTGCCTTCCTCCTCCACCATGGTGCTGGGGGAGGAAGGCCACATCTGTGTCTCTCCTCAGCGGACAAATGCATTCACAATGTGTACCGGGACCTGCGCCTGCAGCGCAAGAGCACCACGGAGTACATGGGCATCCTCTGCAGCCTCATCCTGCAGGACAAGCTGCCCCTGGATGACATCAAGGCCAGCGTCACCGAGATGATGGCGGGTGGGGTGGACACGGTGAGGGGTGCGCAGGGTGCCAGGGCAGGGAGCGGGGCCTGGCCGGTGCTGAGCTCGCTCCCTGCCCCGCTCCAGACCTCCATGACGCTGCAATGGGCCATGTTCGAGCTGGCGCGGGCCCCGGCGGTGCAGGAGCAGCTGCGGGCAGAGGTCCTGGCTGCCAAGCGGGAGGCGGCGGGGGACAGGGTGAAGATGCTCAAGAGCATCCGGCTGCTCAAAGCTGCCATCAAGGAGACACTCAGGTGAGGAGGAAGGCAGCAAACACCCCAGCCTCGTGCCTCCTGCACTGCTAGGGTGCTGCGGAGCAGGGTGAGACATGGGCAGGGTGGGTTGTACCCAAACTGAGGTGCATGAGATCTATCTCCCCACCCAGGCTGCACCCCGTGGCAGTGACCCTGCAGCGCTACACCACACAGGAGGTCATCCTTCAGGAGTACCGCATCCCTCCCAGGGTGAGCACTGGGTCCTTCCTCACCCTGACCTGCTCCACATAGGGCTCCGGCTGGGTGGAGGAGGGACCCAGAGCATGGATGGACGACATCCACTGTGGCTGGATCCCTGCACCCCAAGCACCAGAGAAGCCCCATGGGGAGCCCAGACCCATGAAGCTGATCCTCCCTTCCCACAGACACTGGTGCAAGTCGGTCTCTATGCCATGGGCCGGGATCCTGAGGTGTTCCCGAAGCCGGAGCAGTTCCTCCCGCAGCGCTGGCTGGGGGCTGACCCCAAGCACTTCAAGGGGCTGGGTTTTGGTTTTGGCCCCCGGCAGTGCTTGGGGCGCCGGATCGCAGAGCTGGAGATGCAAATCTTCCTCATGCAGGTGAGCATCCTGCTGCTGGGACACAGCGACAGTGGAGGAGGCACAGGGGGATCAGTACCGACGATGCTTTGCTCCTCCATCCGCTCTGTTCTCCTCCATCCCAGATCCTGGAGAACTTCAAGATCGAGACCATGCGAGCAGTGGAAGTCGGGACCAAGTTCGACCTCATCCTGATCCCGGACAAACCCATCTACTTGACCTTGCGGCCGCTCAAGTCCCTGCTGTGAGGAGCTGGATCCTGGGAACATTCATTTCATCTCCTTCCAGCCTGACTCCAGCCCAGGGCTGGGGTCTGGGGGACAGCTGGGACACTTTCATGGCCACAGCCTTGGCTGCTGCATCCCTGCGTTCTCTCCAGCTTTCAAGGCTGCGCTTACGCCAATGGGGAAGATAAACCAGAACAACCCCAACCCTGCTGCTGCCTCACGGTGCTGTGGGGTGGGTGGGTGCTGCTGCACCCTCCCTGCTCTCGGGGGTCCTCAGGGTGGTCTTCGTGGCCATGCTCCTCCTGATGCTCTGCTTCGCCTCTGATTTGCCCTGTAATTTCTCCATGTGGAAAAGTACCGGCTCCTTTCTGGCCAGCTTTTGGTGTCCAGGTGTCTCCAGCTGGGTTAGGGGAGGGGGGCCAGGGGCTGGGGGCTCCTCAGGTGATCCCTGGACATCACAGGCAGGATCTGCTGGGGAAATGGGGGAGCCCTTGGGGAGATGTGAATCCCTCTTCAGGGAGCCTCTGTGTGGTGAGAGGGCTGCAAAAATAGGGTCTGGGGTACCTGGGAGTGATGGGGTTGGGGGTCAGCCCTAGGGATCACCCTCTTGTCCTAGGCAAACCCCCCTCATGTGGGATGATGCAGACCCCCTGCTATCCCCCCATGTCTGTGGGGGCAGAGGGGTGGCTCTGAGCCCTCCTGCTTCCCCCCATGTGAGGTGTCCCTGGTACCCCCAGTGCTCACCGTGGTGGGGACGTGGGGGAAGCCGTGCTCCCGCTCCAGCAGCCGAGTGCCCAGCTCCTGCTTTTCCCGTCCCCAGCTCCGCGCTGTCTCCTCCAGCTGGGACAGATCCAAACCAGGCTGGTTTCACCCCAGAAGTGGGGTACACAGATACCCCCCCTGCCCCAGACCGATACCCAGAGCCCCCTGCATGGGGTGGGTGATACCCACCTGCTTCTCCAGCACCCTCCCACGGGCCTGTGCCTCCTCCAGCCTGGCCAGCAGGGACAGCTTCTCCTTGCCCCCAAAGCCGCCCTGTGATGAACAGGAGTGGGAAGAGGCAATGCCGCATTCGCACTTCCCACCCCCTGCTCATAGGGGTGGCTGTCACCCCATGCAGACACAACCTGGGCGATGCCCCTGTTGTGGCGTGCCGTGGCTCTGACCCCCATCTCAGCCCTGTGCCCCCTCTCTGCTCTCACTGGTAAGACTGGGGGCTGTGGGGCAATGGGGAGCAAGTGATGGGGGGCCCTTGCCAGCTCCTCCCGCAGCCTGCAGTTCTCAGCCAGCAGCACGGTGCACACCTCCCTGGAGGGGCCTTCACCTGTGGGATGGGGTGGGGGGGATACTGGGATATGTCTTACACCCCCTTTCGTACAGAGGTGGGGATAGGAGCACAGGGATGGATATGGAGAGCTCAGCATCAATGCTGATTGCCCGCCGAAGACCATCCCATGGTGCCATCCATCAGAAGGGGATGGTCACCAGCTCCCCAGCTGAGGGTCCCATCCCCTCCTGCACCCACCCATCAGCTTCCCAGTGCTCCCGCCTGTTCTGGCAAGCTTCTTCTGCAGCACTCGCTCCATCACCTCCATCACCTGCAGGAAGGAGCAGAGTCAGCCTCATGTCACCAGCTCAATGCAAAGCGGTGGTGACCATCACATCTCCTCAGCCACTGCTGCACTGGGATGGGCCACAGGGTCCCCTCTGCTCCACAGAGCACCGTGCTCCCCAGTCTGTCTTCATCCCAGCCTCATGCCCCACACTCACCTTCTCCTGCTGCCGCACTGCCTCCTCCAAGCCTTTCATCTTGGCCACCTTCTCCTGGCACCTTCTCAGTGCAGTTTGCTGCTGCCAGTGGGCTCTCTGCAGCAGCACCAGCTCCTTCTCCTTGTCGTTCTTCTGGGAGGGGAGGAAGGGGAAAAGCTCCCATGGACTCTGTGCTGAGCCTCAAGCCTTGGGGTATCACTTGTTGGGCTGGGAGAGCCCCATGGTGGAGGTCCTGAGCCTCTCAGGCCATGGGTGTTGGGGTGATGCTCTCCCTGCTGCCCCCCTGCTCCTCCACCCCACTCTGACCCAGGCAGCCCCCAGAGTCTGTACCCGGATCAGCTCATTCTGCAGCTGCTGGACACGATCCTTCAGCCTCCTCACGTCGGCTGCACCGGCCACCAGCTGGTGTTTGAGGGTGGCTGCAACAGCCGGTGCCATGTCCTCAGCGCCTGAGCAGGGGCTGGAGCACCAGGACAGGGGTCCCCATCCCCACCACGCACCCATCCTGTCCAGCAACTCCTCCCGGGTCATGACATCCGTGTCCCTGTCCGTGAGCAGCTCGTGGCCCAGCTCGTCCCACGAGGCCAGGCTGCGCCGCAGGTGCCCGTTCTCCACCTCCAGGCTGGTGACCTGCTGGCGCAGGGACAGCACGTCCCCTGCCATCCGCTCCAGCGCCAGGCGGTAGCTGCTCACCTCCTGCCAGCACGGAGCAGAGCTGGTGCCTGGCAGGGCTTGCCCAGCACCAAGAGTCCAGCACCAAGGGATGGGTCTTGAGGATCGCCAGATCCACCATGGAGCTGAGGAACAGCCAGGGTTCCCCCTCCTTGTGCAACCAGCCAGCCTTCTCATTCCTTTCCACTCATCCATCCATCCCTCCACCCATTCATCCATCAATCCATCCACCCACCCATCCACCCATTCATCCATCCACCTTTCTCTTCTTCATCCTTCCTTCTCTGATCATGCATCCTTCTCTATCCATTCATCCACCCACTCACCCTTCTCTTCTCCAACCATTCATTCTTTTCTCCTGCTCTTCCAAACCTTCACCTCTCCACACACTCACTACTCCCATCAACCAACAAGATCCTCCTGCATTTCCCCATCTCTTCCTACCATCCCCTTGAGGGAAAAACAACTCTCCAAAAAGACATTGGGTAGGGGGGAAGCAGTGCTGGAGCTGGGGGTCACCCTCAAGCTCTGAGCCCTATGGGGCTTTGTAGGTCTTTAAAGGTGGTGAAGAACAATGGGAGGAAATGTATTTTACACAATGAGCCTGGGGGGTTTTTAGCATCCATGTGGTTGGAGAACACTGTGTCAGGTGATGTTGGGGTGGGGAATTGTTCCCTAAGGAAGGTTTTCGCCTCCTGAATCCCTCTGTGCTGTGCTGGCAGCAGGACCTTGACTGGGTGCAACCGCTCGCCTGCAGCTCCCCTGGCCCTAGCTCCAGCCTTGGGGATGGCCTTGGCCAGCGGCCCACAGGGGAGCAGCAGCATCACTCAGCCTTGGGAAAGGGGAATGGGAGGGAAGGAGGAGGAGAGGCTCCGCTCCTTCTCCCCATCTGCCCGAGAGCTGTTTGATCCGGGCCTTGGATCATACCTGAGATAAAGCCCCCTCCAGCCAAATGTTTGCTGCCCACCCACGGCTTCACTCATGTGCAGCACAGAGCTGACAGCAGCCTGGCTTCGGTCCCTATGGGAGCCAGGACCTGCCTTGGGGATGCTGCTGTCCCCCCATTGCTCACTGCTCCTCATGTATCCTCTGCACTCACCAGCTCCAGGTGGTCCCCAGTGATCTCGTGGGACCTGTGGAGCAGAGAGCAGGGGCAGCCTTGGCCAGGAGTGAAACAGCAGCAAAGCCTTGGCCAAGGACCCCTCTGCAGGACACAGGAGCCTGTTTGGGGTGCTGGGGGCAAGGCACGTGCTGGTGGGGATGGTGGTGAGGGAAGAGTGGGAGCAGGGAAGGGATGAGGAGTAAGATGGGCAGCGATGGGGCAGGAGGGGAAACATGGGGAGAATGGAGGAAGGAGGAAAGCACCCCAAGGAGGATGAAAAGGAGCCAAGAGGGCAAAACCAGAGAGGTCCCTGTACCTCTGCTTCTCCAGTGGTGCTCTCATCCTATGTGGGATCGGCTGCTTTCCAGGCAGGATGCTGGCCATGGCATCACCCGCCGGGAGGGACACATCATCCTGATGGAGCTGGCAGGAGACACCAGAGGGTGAGGATAAGGAACAGTCTGGGGAAAGCCCTCCAAAAGGGGCAGCAAGGTCCTTCAGCCCCTTGCCCCCAGTGGGAGCAGCTCTCCTGGAGCAAAACACCTTTGCTCTGGGGTCAGGATCCAACTCTGCCTCAAAATCTTTGGCATCACCAGCTGCAGTGCCAAGTGTCCCCCTTTGGGGATGCAACATGGGGGGATCACAGGGCTGGAAGAGCTTCTTCTGAGGATGGGGACAGCTCGGATGGTGCGCATGCTCTCATGGCTGGACCCTTGAGCCATACTCCCATCCGCACCACTGCCCCAGCACTCACAGTGGAGGAGAAGGGTCTGTAGAACATCATCATCCCCGCTTCTGGGGTGCCCAGTCCCCAGCACTCTGCTCCTGTGTCCAGCTCTGCCCGCCCGTGGGTTGCCAGGTTCTGCCTGTCCCAAACAAACCTTCTCCAGGGAACAAATCCTGCCCTTGTGATGGATTTAGGGAGGTGACAGGGGCTGGAGCATGAGGAAATGCTTTATTCCCAGCCCCGTTCTGCTGACAGAGGGATTCCAGCAGCCTGACACACTGGTAGCTGTTGCTACAACACAATCTTTCTTGTAGCAGCTCCTCCCTGCAGCAGCTCAGCACCTAAAACCACCCAGATGGGTGCATCCTGGGTGCAGCCCGCAGCTGGCCCTGCTGCTCCTTCCACAGGGATCAATTCCCCTTTAGCATCCCTTAGATGTCCCATTGCTGCTTCCATGGGGGCCACCAGAGCTGCCTGCCTAAAGGAATCCCTTGGAGACACCAGCCCATCCTCTCCATCCCACTTTCATCCCACCACTGTCTTATCTCCTCCACCCAGCAGCGCAGACCCAAGGAGGTGACTCGGTGTCTGGGTAGCTCTGGTGGTGACAGCACCTCATTTCCATGCCTTGGAGGTGGGCATGGAAACACTCTCCCCTCCCAATACGCTCCTCTGATGTTTCAAACACTCAATTAACTTCTGAGGATGCACATCTTGGAGGTGCTGGGTGGCTTTGGGCCTCAGCTCTTCCTTTGGGCTTCAATTCTCCCTTGGGAATTATTATGAGCAGAGAATAATTGCCCAAATAATTTGCTCATTAAACCCCACTTTCATCCTGAGATTGAATTGATGGTACTTTAAGACAAAGGATGCCCTGCTCCAGCCCTTTCAGGGTACCCACAGAGGCGCCTGTTCTTTGCACCCACTGCAGCATCCCACATCCAACAGCTGCAGCATCCCGCATCCACCCACTGCAGCATCCCACATCCACTTCTTCTCCAGTGTTTGTTCAGCAACAAAGAGTCGGTGTAAGTTGACAGAGCCCCTATCCCATGCCATCAATTTTTCATCAAGGAGCCGGTGGGAAGCATGCCATTATCTGCCCCATCAATAATGCACAGGGCTGGCCTTGGCTCGCCGTTTCCCCTGCCCATTCTGGAAGGTGCTAGCTTCAACCCTGGCTTTTCCAGGCTCAAACACCACCTGCAGAGCCTGGAAATCCATTCCCAGCCTTTAATCCCAGCCTAATGCTGCTCAGACCAACTCCCAGCCCAGATTCCTGCCTGTGCTCCCACTCCCACAGCAGCATCTGGGGGCAGGGCCCCCTATAACTCCTGTCTCAAATCCAACCGCTGCATCTCTCCTTCCCGCAGGGGTCTGGGGTGAAAAGCTGGGAATTCACATCTGAGATGGTGGAAGCTTTGAAACTCCTGGCACTCGCTATTTATTTCTTAATACTGCTTTTTTCCTCCCCATCATTTCCAAGCCTCTGAAGCTTCCTCTGCCTTTAGAACCTTTCATCCGCCCCCCAAGCTGCCTCCTTCCTTCCCGTATTTGCTTAGGCCAAGTTCCTTTTTCACTATTTACTTAACAAATTGCTCTGAGACGCTTTGATGTCTCCCAGTAACTTCAACTGCTGCAATCAATTCATCCCAACAAGGAGCAAAGCAGTAAACCTCTGCAGGAGAAGGTGAGAAAGTGGCCAAAAATAGGGTGTGCAAGAGGATTCTGTGTCCCCATAGCATTGCCTGAGCCCATCCCTGGCAGGGTAAGGGACAGAAATGCACCCCGGAGACAGGCTGAGGATGGGCTCAACTCATTGCACTTGTGAGCATCTGAGCCCCCAGCAGCGCATCAGCTTCTCCTGCAACACAATCTCCTTCCAGCTCAACAAATAACACATCCCTGGATGAGTGTTAAGCCCAATTCTGCAATTGTTATGAAGATGGGATAAGCTCAGATTTACATATCTGAGAAAATATATTGCTGCAGCAGCTTAGGGAGATCAGAGAGGAGAAAAATCCCATTTTCTCCTCTTTTCTGTAAGAAAAGCTCCTGGAACCATCAGGATACCTTCATTCCTCACCCATTCCCTTGGGACACTGGTATCAGCTGGGGCTGTGGGAATGCCAGGTCCCCAGTGCCCCCAACCCATCCATGAGAACACACTGATCCCCAAACCCATCCTCAGGCCATCATCTGGGTGGATGTATCAGTGCAGCAGATGGGGCTTTTTTCCCCCTCTGCTTCCAAAATCCAAGTGTTTCCCTGGTGAATCTCAACTCCAGGGGGGATTTGCAGGTCTCCAAAGGGAAATAGGAAGAGTTTTAGCCCTGCGCATCTTGATAGGATGCACGAGCCGGCAAAAGGCAGCAAATAAATGGGGTTTTATCTGATTAAACCAAGGCTGAACTCCCTTCCCATGCATAGCGGGGCTGTGCTGAGGGGTGTATATTAGCCAAAGCATTACAATTCAATTTAGGAACTAATTGGATTGCATTGAAAAGCGCTTCATCTGAGCCCTTTCCATTTAATAGAGACACCACAGCTCCTGCTCCCTTCCTCACTGGAATGCTGGTTTTAGGGCGGGTGATTACCATCGCTATCCAGCTCCAGGCCCAGCTGCCGGCTGCTGATACCGTGTTGTACAAGGAAATAAAAGCCTCTGGATTACACTGGATAACTCAGGGAAGAAAGATGCTCTGTGTGGAACCGGCTGCTCCCTCCTGCCTGCCTGTTCCTTCAAGATAAGGCTTAAGAAAGCAGTTGTGCCACCAGCAGGGACCGCGATTCCGCTGCAAGTCGCTGCTGGGTCAGTTTCCTCAAAGAAAAAAGAGGGAAATAAAAGGGAATTGGTGTCTGGGAAGGGCTGGGATTACTTCTGGGAGAGCCTGGCTCCACCAAAACAGCTTTCCCCCATCCCACTGCATGGAGCTGCTTTCTGGAGGGATGGGAACAACAGAAGTGATGTCCTCAAGTGATGTCCTGCTGCTGATGGTGACCAGGGAGGTCAACAGAGCCTCCCAGGGTGTCTCTGTGCTCCCAGCATGGAGCAGAGCATCCCCAGACCACAGACTGGGGCCAGACCTGAGGAAGCCCCCTCCTGAGATTAAATCATGAGGGAAAGGGGTTACCACGGGGCTCCCGTTGGGTCTTTGCAGGTTCGTTTTCTCCTGGGGAAACATCCTCATCTGTGTTCTAGGATAAACTCATTTCCAGCAGCTGGGGATGTGGAGAAGTGCAGAAATAGCCCCAAAATAACCCCAGTGCCAGCAGGAGACTTGGCAGCTCCCTGAAGAGTCTGTTTCCCAAGCACACCATTCAACATCTGTGCCTGGGACCCCCATGGCCTCATGTTAAAAGTGCGCTAAAAGAATTTTCATCCTTTAGCTATGAAAAACAAGTGGCTTCATAGAGGTAAACCCCACATGAACCTGGTGATGGGCTGCTGTGACTTGTCCTTGGCCTGGAAAGGGAGGCTATTGCCATCCATTACCGTGTGTGCTCATGGATTGACTGGATTTGCTAATAAAACGCCCTTCGCACTTCAGCAGTGAGCATAAATCCATCAACACCCCAAGCCATCGAGCTGAGAGCAGCCAGAGCTGTGCAGCACCCGCTGCCCAGAGCACCCATTGCCCTCAGAACCCATTACCCTCAGCACCCAGTGCCTTCAGCACCTCCCCAGCTCCCATCCTTCACTAAGTAGCACCAGGAAAGGCTGAGAAGCCACCAAAAGAGGATGGATGAGCCCTTCAGTGCTCTCTTCACCAAGGGTTTAGCAGTGCTGCCAGGAGTGGCTTGGGGCAGGACATTTGCCAACAGCCCCCCGCAAACCACGCACAGAAAATGGGGGTTTTTCTGCCAGTTTTCCCTTATGCCCTGCTCTGGCTCCCTGCAGAGGTCTCTGCTCCGTACCCTTCGCAGTCGCAGCCACCCAGCCCCACACAGCAGAAGCAGGCGCTGAGCCCCGTGCGGGGGTGCTGGCGCACCCATGGGCGCTCACCTCACCCGGAGCAGCGCAGAGCGGCGCCTCCTCAGACCAGTAATGCCGCGCTCCCGCCTGTTTCGCTGCCGTTCGCAGCCCCGGCGCCCCGCGCTCGGCAGGGAGGAGGGGCTGGCGCTAGATGGGGCTGGAGCACCTCGGCCGTGTGGCAGCCTTCGGCAGGGCAGCATCCTCAGCCCTTGCAGCCTCCTCAGCCCCAGCAGCATCCCCAGCCCTTGCAGCATCCTCACCCCTAGCAGCATCTTCGCCCCTTGCAGCACCCTCTTCCCTCACAGCATCCTTTTCCCTTGCAGTATCATCATCCCCTGCATCCTCCTCCCCCCTTGCAGCACCCATTGGCCCTTGCAGCACCCATTGGCCCTTGCAGCACCTTCATTCTTTACAGCACCCTCACCCCTTTGCAGCACCCTCAGCCTTCACATCTCCTCCACTCTCATAGCACCCTCATTTTTCTCACACCCCTCTCTCCCTTCGCCCTTTGCAGGCCCATGGCACTGCTGTGCTCAGCAGTTCTGTACCAGTCCCCTTCCAGCTCATTAAGGCACAAGACATTGCTCAGCAAGCACAGGAGCCCCCATTATCCTCAAAGGAATCTTCCTGGATGATCGCTGGACCCATTTCCACCCAGAAGCTGGAAATGGGTCTAGGAAAAGATCCCAAATGCTGTTGGCAAGCAAGAAATCCTGCCTTGCACCCCTGCTGCCTGTTCTACCCTGCCACAATGTGTTTTGCGGGGACAACGTGCACATCTGGGCTCTCATGTGATGGAGCTGGCGGCACACTTGGAACAAAACACCAGCAAGGCAAAAAAAGCAAGTGACATTTACTTCCCCCAGCCCCACAAGAGGCCCTTTGGCTTGTAAACCCCTGATGTTGACAGGTCAGGGGAATGCAGGTGATGGGAGAGGGGAAAGAAAGGCTGGAAGAAGCAGCAAATGTTTGAAGAGGCTGGAGAAAACGCTGCCCTAATCGTTAAGTGCTGCTTGTAAATTATTCATCGACTGGTAAGAGAGGCACAAATCTGTTCAGTGAGAGGGCAGGAGGGTAGGAAAACACGGCGAGGCTGAGCTCAGCCTAAACCCCAGCCTAGGGTCAGAAAGCTTGGCCAGCAGAAATCAGCCTGACACCTTGGTGAGCCCAAGGGGGAGCCTAATGTCCCAAACCCAGAGGCTTTTCTGCATCCATGGGCCAGGGCAGGGTTACCCCATCTTCTATAATATTCCTCATCCCTTTGTGCTCCTCATCCTCCCCCCTGTCCCTAATGAAGGCATTAACAAGCAGGACCTCAAAAGCCGCAGGGTAGGGATGGGGGATCCGGGTTTGATCAGCAGGAATGGAGTGGGGAGAAGTGACAGGGCTGTGATCAGCCGCCTGCCCCCCCCCAAAGCAGAGCTGCAGCCGGGGGGGCTGTCATATCTTGGCTCCCTCCTGCACCACGCTCCATTAGTAGGGTGTCAGCCCTGATTCCCAGGGCTGTCAGGAGATGGGCTTTCCAGGCCTTTCCAAGCAAATCCCCTGCACTGCAGTGCAAGTGGACTGAAAGTAATCTGTGCTTTAGGGGGAAGAAAACGGTTGTCAAAGGTGGGGGGAAGGGGGGAGGGAAAATAATAACCCTCCCAGCAATGCTTTCTAGCCTTTTCAGCCTGCTCAGGCAGGGCAGAGCTTGTGCAAACCTTTCCTGGGCTTCACCGCCCTACTCAAGGATTTCAAATTGGATGCTGGAAGCAGCCTTGAAGCCACTTTCCACCCTCCTTCACTGTATTGGCACAGGGATGCTCGTGTGAGGATGCAGCGAGCTGGATTTGAGGCTGCTCAGAGCATCAGAGAAGGCAAAGAGCAAAACCAGGGATGAAAAACATCACACAGATCATGTAGTGATGCCAGGGCTGACTCCTGAAGGGTGTGTTTGTTTTTCTCTGGAGCCCTGGGGTAATCCAGTCCATCAAACTTGGCCCTCACATCCTCACCGCATTGAAGCTGTGCTGCGGTACCCGCCTCCGCACACCCCATTATGGGTTTCCATTAGCCTGGGCATAAAGCAGCCACGGAAAGGGAAGTCATAAAGCTCAGTGGAGGAATTAAAACAGCTGGAGGAAAACCAAATAGCTGCTCCGTATTTGTCTTTTTATGGCTCCTATTTGATTGCTAATTTTCCTCCTGCTTTGCAGCCTGAATTGCAGGGACGGGGATTAGGGTGAAGGTGGGGTTTGGGGAGCTGGGGGTGGGGAAAAAACGGGGGTTTTGGGGTGTGGGGGGCTTCCCCCCCCCCCCCCCTTCCCTCCCAGCTATTTAATAAGCAGAATTGAGGTTTAACTACCTGTTATTTTTAAAGCCAGATGGCTTAAAGTACAGGAAGATATTAGGACCATGAGGGCTGGTTTTAAATCCATCCAAGGGCTCCATTTATCAACACAAAGGAGGAGGAGAACAGCTGCTTTTTCTTTTTCCTGGAGCCAAAAGGTACGAGCTGGAGGTGCCTGGGGTCTCCCAACGTAATACAGGCATAAAAGGAGAGAATTTCCTAAATGGATTTGGGATTGAGTGATCAGATCGAAGCTGGTGCATCCAGGCTGCCCCTAGCAAGGTGATGGGATGCTGCCTCCCCTCCAGCCCTTGTGACACCCAAACCAGCTGGAAACAGGGATGTTGGCACTGATGGAAAAGCCCCTCCATGGGCACAACACAGAGAGAGATTAAAATCTGGGGTTTATGCCAGTTTTGCACTGTTTCCTGTGCCTTTGGGGGGTCTGGCAGGGTGATGGGGCTGGCACAGCATCACTGCCCACTCTCATGGGTTCTTACCTGGCAATAACATGGATGCACGGGGGTTGCTCGCAGTTCTTTGTTCCTCTTGAGCGTGCTGCCAGTGGTAGGGTCCAGGCTGGGGGGGGCATCGCTGCCTGATGAGGCCAGGAATGCCGCTGGGCTCTGGGAAGGCAGAGGCAATAGTCTGTAGGATGGATGGATGCAGTGACAAGGGCAAGGAGATGGCGCTGCTGCATGGTCAGACTGGAGAAGGGAAGCTGCGTGGAGACCTCATAGCAACCTTCTAATATCTGAAGGGGGCTACAAGGATGCTGGAGAGGGACGCTTCATCAGGGACTGGAGTTATAGGACAAGGGGTGATGGGTTCAAACTGAAACAGGAGAGATTGAGATGAGCTCTTAGGCACAAGTTCTTCCTTGTGAGGGTGCTGAAGCACTGCCACAGGGTGCCCAGAGAAGCCGTGGCTGCCCCATCCCTGGCAGTGTTTCAAGGCCAGGTTGGACACAGGGGCTTGGAGCAAGCTGCTCTAGGGGAAGGTGTCCCTGCCTGTGGCAGCGGTTGGAACTGGATGAGCTTTAAGGTCCCTTTAATCCAAACCATTTGATGATTCTATGTCCCCTGCCCCACCAGTCGCATCCTGGTGCCACCAGGACCAGGGTGATGGGAAAGAGCTGTGGGTTGGCCATGCTCAGCTCCTCTTTGCAAGGTGGAAATAGCAGGTCTGTGCCCAGCTCAGCCCATCTCTTCACTTCCAGAGCAGGCAGGAGGTGGGTTCCCAAATCCTGTGGGTGCAAAGGGGTGCTAAAAACCACTTTGCTGCTGATCACTGGGTGCCTGGAGGATAAGACACCTCTGGTACAGCGGCAGCTCCTGCCAGACCCTCTGCCAGATGCTGCTGGCAGCAGTAATGTGATTTCCGTGCCCCTCATTTCCCTGCTCTGCGCACCCTGCTCTCCTCCCTCCAGCCTGGCTTTTATAGACTCCCCTCTAATCCACTTAGAGGGGGAAGTTGGATCTAATGGAATAAACGATGGAGTGCATGCGCTCCTCACTGCCACCTCCGATAGCAAGGTCACGCATGGGGACCCTCTCCTGGTCCCTGGTCTGGCAGTCCTGGCTCTCAGTACGGAGGCATGTTTGGGTGACGGGGACCAGCCTTGCTGCTGGGATCCTTGCACCAAGACACAGCACCCCAGCACCCACCTATTTCACCACCGTTGTTTTCCCCCTGCCTCCCAGATGCTCTCTTCCTTTCTGCAGATGAGCAATCAGGCTGAGCCCTCTCTCCAAATGAGCTGTGGGCATGAGCAGCGGTGAAGTGGCCCTCACTGTGTATTACTCCGTGCCTGCACCCAGCCTCGCCTGGTTAGTGCAGCTAATGAGAGCAGCGAGCATCCCTCCCCTCTGAGGAGGTGTCCGGAGGCATCCTCGTGCCCTTCCTCATCGCTGCCTCATTAACACCATCAGCATCAGCATCCCTTGTGCCGCCGTATTTCACTACTCCTCTAGCCCCGACCTCAACCCAGCTCCTCCAGCATCAAAGCCGGAGTGAAGCTGCCCCCGCCCACCCACTCTCCCCCTCCATGGGGAATAACATCATGCAAAATGCAACAGTTTAGGCTCTGCCTGCAATTACAGGGGCCGGCAGACAGCTGCTGCCCACCGTGCCGTGCCGGAGCCACGGCCAGCCTGGCCCCATCACCATGGCCCATAGGAGAGCTGCTCGCTGGAGCACACGTGCTCTTAATTCAATTAGCACTGCCCTGAACGCTCCCCTGGGAATGGCAGGAGGAAACCAACAAATTCTCCTTAACAAAGACATTCCCTGCTTTTTTTTTATTTCATTGGATCCTCACTGACTCCGCTTTCCCTGTGTAATGCAGCTCCCAGCCCGCAATGATGCCATAACACTTCTTGTAACCCTCTATGCAAGAAGAGGAAGGGGATCTGTACTTGATTGAGAGGTGTCAATCAGAAGCTGGCAAGCAGGAGCAGTTCAGCTCTGCCGAAAGCCCTCAGAGAGTTTGCTGGCTCATGGAGAGAAGTTGCTTCCCCCAAAACAGCTTTTCCACCAGCTCCTGCATCCCCTGGTATGGGGTTTGGGGGATGCAAGCCTCAATTTTGGTGCTCGTGGGGAACAAACCCATCCAGAGAGGCTGAAACAACAGGAAACACATGGTGATTCCCAGCTTTCCGACCCAAGTGTAAACCCATCTTTCTGCCAGCCCAAAAAGGGGTTTGGTGATGGGGCTGGCTCGGTGACAACTTACACCCCGGCGCTGTGACAATTTACACCAGGCGCCGATCTGCTTCTGCTTTTAAATGGCAGCAATTACATAAATTAAGGCTGTTTAGGCGATGCTGTAGCCAGCCTGTTGATTTTTTTTCCCCCTTGCCTGGAAAAAGCAGCTCCAGCTTTTCCCTTTTTATCAGAGGCTGTCACCACGTCCCCAGACCTCATCTCGGGTGACAGGAGCAAAAGAGGGTGGCAAGGCTTGAGGTGACCCCGAAAGTCCCAAGGGCCAAGTTAATGGGCTGAGCAAGGGTCGTGCCAAAACAAAGAGTAAAACAAGGCTGGTTAACAAACAGGGGCAATGAATAAATCCTTTAGGAATAAAGATGCCTCTGGTGTGTATTTCCCAGCCGTTGGCTGGGGCTTAGCATCCTCTGGACACATAGGTGACCACATCCCCCTGTGCCTGCGCATGGATTTGCCACTGGTTATTGCATGGCCAAACTCAGCTTTCCCGGGCAAGACACCAGATATGGGGTGGAAAAAGAAGAAGAAAGGGAAAACAGGAGCCCTGCCTTGGTCCACAAGCTGGTATGGAGGTGGGTGATGTCGGAAGGGAGGCGGATGGAGTCGGCTGCAGGATTTCCCCCTTCAACCCTTTTTGAGCTGTTAATTTGCTCAAACGAGAGCGTTTTGCTGAAGTCTTTGATTTCTTTGTCTCCCTGAGATGATCAAAGTCTTTTGTTCCCGGTTGGGCTTCAGAGAGGGAGCGCAGGGAAATGAAGGTGGGGGGAAACCGGCTGGGTGAGGGCAAACCTGGGGTCTCCATGCCTTTACTGGGGCGGCTGCAACCCAGCGCTGCCCTTTCCCTGCGATAACACAACTCCTCTTTGCTCAGCCCTGGTGTCGGGGCTCTTGGCTTTTAATAAAGTAGCTGCTCCAAACTCTTTCCCTGCGGCTATTACAAATGGAGCAGTGTTTTGAGACCATGCCTGTTTACTGGAAGCCCCTTATCCTTAGAAATCCCTGGTGCTGAGGTGTTTCTCTTGGTGTGGAGGGTTGATGTGAGCATCTGAAGCTCAGGAGCATCCAGAGCCTTGGTAGGATTTGGTGAAATCCCTGCAGAGGGGGCACAGATTTATGCCTGGCTCCTGGTGTGCCGAGGAGTACAGATGGCCCAGGGTTTATTTAGCTGTTGTTTGTTATAAAAAGCCCAGCCAATCTAGGTTATACATTTTCAGCTCTCTACATTAAAATAAAGAATAAGAAAAGAAACAAGACGAGCTTGGTGAATCTGTTCTCCTTTGCCAAGTGGCTGGGGAGAGCTGTGGGGCAGGGTGGGCAGGGATGCTGCTGCCGCCTTTGCCTCTTGCTCCCCATTTGTCTCCTTCTTGCCATCCTAAAGCTGAGCTCAGGACTAATCCATGAGCTGAGGACTTGGAAATCCAGCTTTCAACATCCCTTGAAACCTGTGGCTGCCTCAAGGGGAAGAGAAGCTCTGCCCTTGCAACATCTATCCTGCCTTCAGGGCTGTGCTTTTGGGGTGCTGAGGATCACAGGCAGCCATCTGGGCCATCATCCATAGAAAATCCTGACTTCCAGGAAAGGAACAAGGGCCTTGGCATAGCCAAGGAGGACCCAAACCTGCCCCCATGCTGCTTGGTAGCATTGCTCATCGGTTTGCATCACTCCAGATCTGTCTGCTGTGGGATGAATTAACCAGATGCAGATCAAGGCTGGCTCTGGCTCTCCTGCTTTTTGTCTCCACTCCTTCTCTTACATATATTAAGGAAGGCAGGGCTGGAGGGGGGAAAGGGAGAGGCTGGGGTAGAGGAGAAGAAACCCCCTCGCAACTCCCAGATCAAAACAATAATCAGCTAAATGAATTCCGCAGCATTTTCCCGCATGACTGCGAGTGATAATTTAGTGCAGCAGCCAGCTGGAAGCAAAAGGATTAATTCTGCACTTAGTGACACCCATGTGAATAATTCATCACATGCAGACCCCTTGTCGCTGACCCCCCTGGGCAATCACTGCAAAGCCCCGCACCAGCCGGCCCCGAGCCCAATGCAGCTCCCTGGGAATAAGGGGTATGTGGTCGTCAGCCCAGCATCCAGACCTGTCCCACATTCACTCTATGGACAGGGTTTCTCTTTGCAGATGGGAGCACAGTCTGTGGCTGCAGTAATTTAATCGATGGCCACATCCCAACCTGCCCAAGGAGCAGACCTGGAGCCAAGGGTGAGTGAAGTTCCCTCCTCCATGGGAAAAGCAGCCAAACTCCCTCCCTGCTGTGACATCCCTGGGGAGCACAAATGCGGAAGGATGTAGACAGCTGGACGTTTGTCACTGTGGTTCACCAGCCTGGCCGTTCTCTGCATGGTGAACAGCCTCTCCCAAATACCCTGCCTGTGCCCTGCCTGCTTCCCTGCCTCCAGCTGGAATGTCCCAGGAATATGAGCACATGACAAGACCCCTAGGAAAGTGATGAATGTGTGAGGGCAAGAATGATGCTGCTTTCTCCAGCTGTCCAGTGGCACAATCCAGAGCCCTGAGACAGCAGGCACAAGGGATAAAACCTGGATCCAGCCCAGCTGATGCCCACCTGAGAGGTTTGGAGAGAGGGTATCAGCTCTAGAGAGCCCTGTCCCTGTTCCCATCACTGCTTGCCTCATTCTCCATCCCCAGCATCTCACCTCTGATCGAAGAAGCTGCAGGCAGAGCCCCACAGTCGGGATGGCTCCAGTTGTGGTTTTGAGATCTGTGCCCTGGGGAGGCAGAGGAAGGGTCAGAGAATCTATTGGAGCTTTCAGAGGCTTTGGCATCACTCAGATGCCATCCAGAGGCCCAGGGCTGAGGATTGGAGCAAAGACCCCATCTTCCCATGGGATGCTCGGGGCTCTGCACCATGCTGCCTATGCAGATGTGAAGGTGAGATCTCCATCCCACCATCCCAGCAGCTATAGGTACCATCACCTGCAGGTACCACCACCTGCAGGCACCACCATGGTGCCATCCTGCCCAGCATCACTCCGAGCTCACCTGCATGGTGAGGCCATCCACACGCATCCTGCCACTCCGTGCTGCCAGCTCCTGGAATACACGGCTGGTGAGGGGCAGCACTGAGTATCCAACAGGAGCAAGGGTGCCTGCAGCATCCCACACTGAGGAAGGGGCGAGAGCAGCTGGCTGGAGGCATGGCAGCAAAGAAGCTGTCCCCGGCCAGACCCAGGGAGGAAGGAGAGCATCCTCGCTGGGGTCCCAGACTCACTGGCTTTGTATGGATAATATTCAATAGCTAAGGCTGTGTCCTCGGAGAAGACGGTGGCCACGTCCCGGCCTTGGAAGAGGAAGGAGCTGTCCCAGGTTGGCTGCTCTGGGGGCCCGGCTGCTCTGGACATCTTGGGAGACAACAGGAAAATTATCCTTCAAATACCTTCTCTCGCTCAAGATAAAGAAGCAGGGAGAGAGGACAGAGAGGAGAGGTAGGGGTGAAGGAAAGCACAACTTGCGCAGCTGCATCTCATCCCTGGCTCCAAAGCAACCCTGAATCCCAGTTGCTTGGGCTGGTTTTCACTGGGTCTTCAAGCTTGGCTGCTTCTTTTTGGCTAATCCCTGCCAGCATCTTCCCCTCGCAGAGTCAGAGGAGGAAAACAGCCCATGGACCAGCTACCCATGGTGGGAAGAGCCTGGAGGATGAGCTGCACTGACTCCAGGGTGAGCCTTAGATATCTATCAGGCAACGTGGTGCTCACATGCAGGAAAGGGGTGATAGATATACAGACCCCAAACACCTGCTTGTGGCCCAGTTCCAGCTCCCCCAACAGAAATCGAACAGAGGGCAGCACATTTATCCCCTGGGCAGTGCTTGGCTGTTGGAAATGGCATCCTTCCATCCCCTCCAGCAGCTGCTCCCCTTCGTCTCCAGCTCTCCAAAGGTCAGCCCTAACACCGGCTGCCCAGCGCTGAGGAGTTATTGACAGCAGCTCCTGTTTAATGCTGTTACTGCATCCCCTCAACCAGCATCACCCAGCGGGGCTGAGATGCTGATCGGCTTTTCTGCATCAGCACATTTCTGCTTCATTGGTGAGGGTGGAAGAACAGAGGGGGTTCTCCCTCTGCTTGTGTTTGGGATGCTAATGGGCATTACACACCTTGGAGACCCGCAGTGGTGCATTACCCAGCCCTGGGGGCTGTCAGCAAAGAGAGTGAGGGGCTGGGATGCTTCAGAGCCCAAAAACACCTCCATGGAGGGCTGCATTGGGCATCACTTCAGCGCTGGCTCAGCACTGGGCTGGTTCTCTCAACCAGGGGCTCCTGAGCATCAGCTGGGACTTTTAGCTGGGATACAGCTCGCTTTGACTGCAGGGAGCCCAGTCTGTGCCTGGAAATCCTTAGGGAAAACCCACACAGGCGGGGGCAGCTCCCAGCAGCTGGATGCGGCTCAGCACCCTCCAGCCTGCATCCCAGCCCACGGGGCTGCTCCATCAGCCTCAGAAAGCCTGATTTGGTGGGGGAAATCTCCTAAATCCCATCAAATGCCTCCTCCAGTTACTTTTCCTGGCATGGCCCTGTTCAAAGCCCTGTGAGCTGGGGCTGGTTCAGCCTCAGCAGGGAAGGGAAAAGTCAAACGTGGGAGCAGATTGTGAATTTGACCCCAATTGTCGGAGGTCCTGAGCCCACATGGCTCCTCTCACCGGGGCAAGGATGGGAGATGACATTCCTGATCTAGCCTCCGGTTTTGAGGGTGGGAGGCAGGGAATGCTTGCCAGGGCTGGGCTGTCTCCCACCAGCTCGGTGGGACAGATGGATGCTCTGCACTGGAGCTTCAGAGCCAGTGCACTGATTTGGGCAGACATCTTGGCACAGCAACAGCCTCTGCCAAGGGCCACCTGGAGAAACACAACAAAGGGGATGTGGAGGAGGAGGAGGCTTCTTCATCCCTCTTGGCTACTCCAGCTCATCTCCCAAATGCTGGTTCAAAGGCAGCATCATTGGCATGAATAGAGGTGGCCAAGCTCACTGCATCTCTCCTGCCTTCCCAAGGGATGGGGCCATGCCCTGGTCCTCATGGCTGCCTGCTTGACCCCAGAAGAGAGCAAGAAGCTCCAGAGAAGTGGGTTAAACTGAAGGAGAAGAATCCAAAAAGAGAGGGGACCAACATCACAAAGGCTTGAGCTCAGTGCTGGGAAGGCAGATGTAGACTGACTTTCAGTAGGAGGCACAGGCCGGTGCCAGTTCATCCCATGGCTTTGCCATTGCCACCCGCATGTCCAAACCCATCCCTTTTGGTGAGAAAGGGGCTGCTGGCCCAAGGAGAGCACCCCAGGAAGGGTTAAGCAGGCAGGGAAGGGTTAACCATCACTGAAACCCCGCTACGTAAGAGGGGTGCCCTGCTGAAGGTGAACCCAAGCACCTTTGTCTGCAGACTCTGATGGGAACCGACAGGCAAGAGGACACGCTGGGCTGGCAGGAATATTGAATCCCATTAGGCTGGCCAGGGGTTAGCTCAGGGAAAGCCATTAACCTCTGGAACTGGAGCAGCAATGCTGCCTCCTCCTCCTCCCAGCCTCCCCCTAACCTTTCCTTAGGAGCTCATCTTCCCCTGGAAGGTACGCATCCTACAGGTGGGGAAGTTGAGACAGGAAACAGGAGGTTATGCTGCATTCCAGGGAAGAGCATCCTCCAGGATGTGCAAAGACAGGCAGAGCCATGTGGGCACGGAGAGGAGGAGGAAGAGGAGGAGAAGGAGGCAGCCTCATGCACACAGGCCAGATGGCCAGGTTTAATCACTCGTCCTCCCTCATTGGGCTCCCACAGCTCCGTGCTGGCACTGCTGCCTCTGCCAGGGCTGTGGGGCTTGACTTGGGCTCATCCCACAACTCCACAGGGTTTTGTGTGTATTTATCCACAGAAATCCAAAGAAAATGCATTTTGGCTGTGGTTACAGGAGAGAAATATCTCTACTCTGCTTGGGAAACCGCAGCCTTGGTATGCTGCATCCTTCAGCAAAAAGATGGGAGGGATACAACACAGGGACATGCACATGGGAATTCCTTTTCTTATATCTGCTCATCCCCTGAACCCATTGCTGGCGGTGGGGGTGTTGGTCACAGGAGGGCCCCAAGAAGGTGCAGACCCAAAGCAGAGGATCCCTGAATCTCCCCCCACCTCTCACCTGCAAAGAACAACGCGGGGGGGGGGGGGGGGCAATAAACCAACAATTATTGTACTGAATGAAATGCACTAATGATTTTTATGGTAATTTCCCCCCTCCTGGGCCATGTGGCATTTGGCCGCCCTCCTCCAGGTAATATTTTATGTATGGGCTCCCTGAACGTGTTGATACAGGGGCTTACTGCTCCGAGATGATCTAAATTCAGCGCACGGGGGAGGAGGAGCGAGGTGGGGAAACACGTGTGCACTGATTGCAGGACCAGCTGCAGCCATCCCTCCAGGGCAGCCGGACATCTGCCCTTGCTGCGCTTGTGGCTGGCACCTTTTAGAGGCAAAGGGATGGAGCAGCTCTGGGTCCATCCTCACACTGCCCCATCACACCTACTCCCTGCCCCAGCATCCAGCCAGGGCCCTGCCTCTCCCTCCTTGCTGGTTTTTGGCAGGGCACAGGAACAAAAGCAGGGCCCTCCTGCTCCCGATGATGCCGAAAGCTTATGTTGCCCTGGCAACAGCTATTTTGATGATGTACATCGCTACTTCTCCTGGTGGTACTTGAGGCCCGGGGAGGAGAAGGTCTCTGCCTTCAAGAGGCAGCACTCGAGCTGGAGGCGAGAGCGGAGCAGGGGGAAAAACGAAGGACAAAGGCACAAAAAAGGAGCTGCCTGTGGGTTTCTGCGGGCAGGGTGAGGTGGATGTAAGCACTGTGTCTTGATGCTCAAAGCATTGCTTTGCCTCTAAAGCATGGGGTGCTCAGCAACCCTGCTGAAGAAGGGATGCACATCGGTACCCAAATGGGATGAGTGTTGCCAGACCTGTGCATCCCAATGGATGTAAAGGATGGACTTGATGATCTTAAAGGTCTTTTCCAACCTAGTTAATTCCATGATTCTATGTGCTCAGCCCTGTACCTGTGGGTAGCCGTGGTTGGCAGCTCGGGCGATGCAGAAAGCTGCTGCTGGAGGATCTGGGAATGTGATGGTGCTGGGGGTGATGCCGGGACAGGACATGGGATGCTTCTCCATGCGGCGCCTGATAAGTGGTGGAAAAGAAGAGAATTGGCATGTGTGGGGTCACAGCCACTCCTGGCAAGCCAAGCACCATGGGAGGGGGCTATGGCACCAGGGTTGTCCCAAGCTCAGTGTCCCCCACCCATGTCACCAACAGCCCCCCACGGCCATCACTCACTTGTACTCCTGAACATTGGTCACGACTCTGGCCACAGCCACCAGGGGCCCTGGAGGGGTGGCCAAAGGGGCTGATAGTCCCTGCAGCAGCACCTGTGGGTCCATGGTGAGGGACCAGAAAATAAGGGAGGGGGAAGAAGCTGCCCTGAATCAGCTGCCATTTAGCTGCCCTGAAGCTGCCCTAGATCAGCATCAACAGCCACATGCAGCAGCATCCTCCCCAAGTCACGATGCTCTGGTCCATCCTGGACCACCTCTCACCTCCAAGGCCACGTAGCTCAATCCATCACAGCGAGGGATGAAGCTCCCTTTGCGGGTGATGGTGACTTGTAGGACCATCCCCACAGGGTCCTGTGTTCTTGGCTGTTTGAGAAGGAGGGTGAACCACAGGAGGAGGAAGGGTCAAGGCCACCAAAGGCGAGCGCTCAGGCAGCCCAGTGCTGACAGTGAAGCACCAACTGATGATTAAAGCTCACAGTGCCCCTGAGCCTTCCCGGAAAAGATCAATATAATAAATCCTACTACATTTAAATATTTAATCGCTCCCAATCTCTGTGCAGGGAAGAGGAAACTCATTTCTGCCAAACAGCAAAGGGGAGCCTGGCTGGGGGGAAGTATTGGGTGAGTTTCCCAGGTCTCAGCCATACAGGGAGCTATCAAAACTCAGTCCAAACTGTTAACACATTGGGATGGAGAAATCTCTGCTGAGGGCTTAGGAAGCAGCTCCTCTCTATGGCTGGGGACCTGCCTACACTGATTAGTGCACAGCAGCCCCTGCAGAACAAATGTTTTCTGATGTAAAGCCTGGTCCCGCATCTCCTTCCCCAGGATGCTGAGGGTGAAAGCACTTCCCAGCCTGCAGTCCCATTGCTTTTCCTTCATGTTTTCCCACTGAAGAGACATGGAAAAAGCTCCACACAAGGCCTGCCTTGTTCTCATCTTGTGGGAAGCTCACAAGCCTCTTTGTGCACCTTCCCCAGCACGCCAAATTCTGTTTTCCCACCGGGATTACACCGTTACACAAGGCTTTCTGCCTGCCACCCCCAGCTACAGCTGGTGAACATCCAAGTAATAAGCAGGAATATGCAGGAGGATGGAGAGGCAGGCTCTGTACCTACCAGCACCAGCCTGCAGTGGTGGGGCTGGAAGGGCTGGAGGTGCTGCACTGGCAGCTGGAATGTCCCCAGTGCCTCCTTGGTGGCTTTATCTGCCACGGTGAGAGTCAGGGCTGGAAGAGAGAGGGTCAGCTGTCAGGATGAGTGGGGCTGGCCATGGGATTTGGGGAAGGGGAGAGTGGGTGAAGCCATGGGGAGAGGTTTGGGGAAGGTCTGGCCGATGAAGGGACAGATGATGGGGGGACTGGCACATTCTCAGCAGCCCTTTCCCTCACAGGTCACATTGGGGTGAACAGGGACAGGATTTACACCCATCCTGGGTTTCTATACACACACACATGGATCCCCAGGAGCCATTGAAAGCATTCCCAGAGCATCCGCAGGAAAGCAAAGCCCGTGAGCAACTGGCACCAATGCAGCTCAGATTCCCATAAGCCAGAATTCCCCACTTATCCATCTAATCCACCTCCCCATCTCCAGCCCACCCAGGGTACAATCCCTTCCCTGGGGCAGCCCATGGTGGACCCCTGTCCTCTCAGGGGTGCCTGGTACCCGTCTGTTCCCCAGCACAGGAGCATCACCCCACGAGTGCTGGCACCCCCAGCTCTTCCTTGAGTTTAAAGCAAAGCTGCAATTTACTTGACAAGCACCAGGAGCCTTTTATGACAAAAAAAGGAGCTGATGGAAGGGAAAACCGCCCTCTCTTTATGCTGCCATCAAGACTTGGGCTTCCCTTCCCCCAGCTTAATGACAGTGCTGACGCACCTGCCTTAACTCCTGCTTGGCCAACCTGGCGATGCCACAGGTTGTGTGTGTCCCCAAAATGAAGACTATGGACCACGCTTTCCCGAGCCCCTGCTTTCCGGCAAGTGCTTAGTTTATATGGATATTCTCTTTTCTCCCAGCTCCTTGGGGAAAGAGCACCAGGGAGAATGTTCCAGGGTCAAGCGAGAGACAAGTGTCTTTTCGGCTACTCATCATGTATGATGGATCATGTTTGGCAGCCCCACCAGTGGATACTGTATTTCTGTGCAAGAAAAGGGTGGAAACTGTATTTCTGGGCAAGAAAAGGTGTGAGCTGCATCTGGAAATGACACCTCCAGTCTCAACATCTGTGGGATGAACACTTCTGAACATCTGGGGGATGCCAGGAGGTAGAAGAGAGGGGATGGAGGTCCCAGCATCTCTCCTGGTACTGCACAGGGCAGGTCCAAAGTACATCAAAAGCTCCTCAATTTCATTTAGGTCAGGGCCTAATGGGATTAGGCATGATGTGAAGATTTGCTCCCACAGTTGGTTTTGTAAGGGTGTGATTAGAATCAAATCCCATCCCCTAATGCCATGAGTTTTATTACAGTTACAGACTTAGCAGCCCAGCACGGGGAGTAACAGCACCATAACATGGGTCCAACCCATACAAGGGGTGAAGATGGCAGTGGGGTAAGATGTGGGATGCTCTCACCTCATGCTTATTCCCATGGAATGCTTTGAAGCTTGACACTGTCACTTGCCCCATTCTGAAGCTGGAGGCATGTCTCTCCTGGTCCTACTTTGAAGCCACCACAATCATGCATGGCTCAAGGGCATGGCTCGTCCCCATCACAGCCATGCTCTGCCTGGGTGCATGAGCTCCCTAATATTCCCAAATTAACCCTTTGAGGAGACAAGCCCCATCTCATCCCTGTCCCCAAGATCCGGGTGCTCTCACCTGCCCAGCCTACATCTTCAGCATCCATTTCCACCGTCACCTCCTCCTCCCAGGCAGGTGCGTGGGTGGGCACTGAGGATGCTCGGGTCACCTCTGGCTTCTGCTCATCCCCTCTGCTGGTCTCACTGGGAGAAAAAAGGAGGTGAAACAGGCCGGTTGCTGGGTGTGGAAGGGGAATGCGTGAGCAGGGAGATGGGAGAGGGATGAGCACTGTCCCAGCTCATCGCAGCCAACCCTTGGATAAAAGGGGTTTGTAGCTCCTTTTATCCAAAAGGCTATTTCAGACCCCAGAGGCTAATTATGTGCTGTATTGATGAAGGGACAGAGAGGAGGCTGCTGGGAAAGGAGAAGATTGAATGCTAACAACTGCCATCATTAAAGTCAGCACATAACGAGGCTGAGCATTAATTACAGAAGCCATGGGCCCTGGGTAATTCATCTGTGCTGATAGAGGCCTGGTTTGGGGTTGTTCCTCTCACTTGTATCAATTGATCACCAATTCCTCATGAGTTTGGCTAATGATTATAATGCCCTCTCTCATTGGCAGGTCTTTGAGGGGGTCTTGTCTGCCCAGTGAGCCTCTTGGTGTTATCCTGGGAATCCCAAGAACATGGGAGAGTGGTCCATGGGGACTGCGAGTCCTCTCCATCCCTGACCATGGGGTGAAGGGAGATGGTGACATGGTGTCAGGTCAGCGTGACACAGATGCCCCAGCCCTGTTGTTGGGCTGCTCTGGATATGAAGATGATAAAGTGTCCAGTGCTGGCTCCTCCAGGAAATCTCTTGCTGGAAGAGAGCCAACACAGCTCTTAGGGAGAGGTTACCAGGGCACAGTGGTGGCTGAGAGCACTGGTGGCACTTTGCCACTGCTGGGAGCTGGAGACGCCAGCTCAGGAGAAAGGAGATGGTAAAGGTCCTTCCAGCTGTAGAGTGAACTCCAGATAGTGGCGGGACCAAGCAGGTTCATCCCAGATAGATGGGAGGATGCTTTATGCTTGCAAGACCTCAATCCTCTCTCATCGCTGAATGGACCCTCTGCCACGCTGCATTGATATCCCATGCTCCTCTCGCATCTCCCACATGTTCCCTTCCCTGTGGAGAGGCCCACCTGCATCCTGGAGGGATGGAGCCGAGCCGGCCAGCTCTGCCAGGTGGGAATTAGCATTAGGCTGGCACCAGTTATAGAGGGGCTGGAAGGAAACGGGCTCTCCAGTAATGAGCTCTGTGAGGGATTTGCTCTACCAGAAACGTGCTTGGAGTCCGAATGAAGGCAAACCTGGGCTGGGGGGTGGGAGGAGAAGGAGGGTGAGAACAGGCTGCTCTGGGCCCCCTTCATTGTAGACTTGCTTAAGGATGAGAGAGCATTCAAAAAGAGCTGTGAAGTGGGGAGGGAGGTGGGGAAAACCTCCACAACACATGGGGATGCGCTTCAGAATCAAATGAACAGGCCGGGGGCAGCAGGAATGGCAGAGAAGGGAGATGGTTTGATGTCTCCTCCTCACCCCAGACCTGGAGGGGCAGGAGACAGGGTCTCCAGCAAGCAGGCACTGCAGGGCAGGACCTGGCTGGGATGGACCACGAGATGCTCCTCTGATGCTCATCATCCCTTCCTGCCTGTGCTGGGGCAGGCGTTTCACGCTGCCGTGCATGTGGGGATGCACCAACCACCCACATGCTGCCGAGATGAGAGATAAAGATAAAAGGTAAAGACAGCCACCCCCGGGGAGTTCTTATACATCAATGTCTCAGCTGCAGCACGTGGGGACAGTGTCACACAGCACGGTGCTGTGTGTGGCACCCAGGGCACAACAAAGGGCCGGACCCAGCCTAAATATTCATCTGGCATCCCAAAGTATCATCTCTGCAGGGTAAGTTATTTCTTGGGGCTGACATCCCTGCGGTGGCAATGTGGTAGTGTGGGCACAAAACCCCCTATGTAGCATGGCCACGGCTGCAGGACCTATTCTCAAGGTGTTGCTTATGTGATGGTGCAGGATGTGGCCCTGGAGAAGGCAGCACTGCCCTCACCACTGTGCTCGGGGCAGAGGTGTAAGAGCAATGTTGAGCAGGCTCAGAATAAGAAAGGGAGAATCATTCATTTGAGAAACCCCATTTTCACATTGCTCCTGACCCTCTAACCGTGGGGCCATCTTCCACCCACCATGACCTAAGCCAAGTGCTGGGGTGAGGAGGAGACCCCCAAACACCCCACTTGGTTCCACTTCCCACCCCCCTTGCTCCAGGGTTATCAGCTGAGCCCCAGGTTTATTTCTGGGTACATGGCAGGGCAAGAAGACTTTGCTTGTAGGAACGCCCTAACCCTTCCAAGGTGGAGCATCCCCTCCACACCACAACCAGGACCACTGCCTGTACAGCAAACCCATTGACACTGGAGCCCCCATTCCCCTGGCTGGGAGCAGACGGTGCATTCAGCAGCAACCTTGAGTTTCTTGATGCTGAAGAACAGAAAGGAAGAAGCAAAGAGGTGCTTTTGTGGTACTCAATGTGGAGAAGAAGCTGGGCAGAGCCAGTCTCTTTGTGCTGTTAATTGCAAACACATTAATTGTAAAGCAAGCCAAGGTCATCCCTGCATCACAGCAGTCCAGGAGCAATTTGTGAGTGAAAGGAAGATGTGGAACAAGCCCATAGGTGCCCCTGAAAGCAGCAAGGGGGGATTTGCTCAGCCCTCAGAGGATGAGGAACGGAGCCAAGCCACTGCCACATCCCTGGAGCATCCCTGAAGGAGAAGCCTCATCCTTTCCAGGGCAGGGATGAGCCAAAGCCTATCTGATGGCTGCACAGGCTGTCCTGCTCCTCGGGGTCTTTCAGATTCACTCTACTGAGCCATTCCCTCCCCGATCCTCTGCACCGAGAGCTGGAAGTGATGCATACAACTATGGAGCAGGGAGAGCGGATGGACACAGCTATGGATGTGGGATGCCAAGTCTGGGCATGAGCCACTGAGCACAGTCACAAAGGGATGGTGGGAGTGGGATTGCTCAATTCCTCCCATCCCACTCCTGATTTTGGGGATTGATGCTCTGGTGATGCTCAGTTTGAGCTCAGGCTGGCTCCACTGGTGGTACCAGACGCTTTGAGGGGGATCAACTGCCATCAGGTCCCCACCCACCAGCTGCTTCTGCTTCCCGTCTATAAACCCCACCTTTTAACTGCAACATGCTACTCTCCTTCAAAAGCAAGTGCCCTGAGAAACAATAACTGATTCCCTTCTGCCTTGGCTCCCTCACTATGGTTACTAAAAGGCCCCTCATGTGTCCTGCATCCCTAATATCACCCTCCCTCCCCTCCATCACTCTCCTGTTACCATGGTAATGCGGTGATGGAGCAGCACCAGAATGTAAAGAGAGATGCAACAATCACACGCCACCCTTGTGCTATCATTTAGGATATTGATGTTTAAATCTCCTGAGATCTTCTGGGTATAATTGGTTTATGGAAATAGAGACAACTCCTGCGGGGGAGTTACTTGGGCTGAGAGCAGGTCCTTGTTATGGGGGGGGTGGGAAAGAGGGGAAGGGGTGATAGAGGGGCAGCAGTGGGGGCTGCCAGCCCCACACCATCCAGCTCGCAGCAGGCTGCAGGTACCAGCCAGACCTGGCTGCCAAAATCACGATGGAGAGATACGTCCCTCCTGCCTAGGAGACTCCGGGATGCAGCTGGCACCAGACACCGTGGGGCTGCCACTGTGCCATCCTGACAGGCCTCAGGACGTCCTTCACTGCAGAGCTGAGAGTCTCTGCACTGGAAAATGCCCAGCAAGCAACAGTTTGCTCCACAAGCTTGCAGAGGAGATGTTTCCAGGCTGATTGCCCCCAGTGGCTGAACCCCAGGCCAGTTCCCTGGTACTTGGGTACCCGCTTGCCCAGCACTGACTCAGAGAAACCCAGCTCCGCAGCTAGGAGATGCTCCAAAGCCACTGACAGCCACTTTCTCCCCCCTTTCCCAGGGAAGCGATGCCAAAGCTTTACTGCCTCCTGGAAAGGCTCTTTGGGAACATGGGCTCACCCTGCAGCAGTGCTGAGCAGAACGGCCTCCCTCTTAACACAGACCAAAGTCTGACCAGCTAATTGAGTCCCCTGGCACATGCATAATGCACGAGGAGCCAAGTTCTCCTTACCCAAGCATTCTGTTTTATTTATTAAAACACTCTTTTATTTATTGTGATATCATCCTGAAATCCAGGCAGCCTTACCCTGTGGATTCTTTGACATCATTTTATACTTTCAATATTAGGAATGCTTTCTTCCTGATGCCCACGGAAGTTAAGGTGGCCCATTCTCTGCCTTTTCGCATCCTGGCTCCTCTCCTCACACTGAGCATCCTATGGTGGTGATGCTTGTGCATGTACCAGTGAGGAAGTTCCCCCCTCCTTTAGGCTTGAAAAGGTTAATAACAGCTCCTAAACCCTTTCTCTGTGTCCCAGATGTCCCCATTCATAGATGCTGGGTACTCACATGACAACATATGGCCACGGCACCCTGCCCTCCCGTGTGGCTGGCAGGTTGCTGGCACCATGGAAGATGATGGTGATGGATTCCTTCCCCACATGGGCCACATGGCCCCCACCAGCCACCAGCGCATGGCTGGGGTCCTGTGTCCCAGCGGGGGATGTGGGTACCTGCTGGGAGCAAGCAGGAGAGACATTAAAGTGGGGAGTTCAGGCATGTCCCTGTCGCCCAACCTCATCCCCATGGCCCCAGCTCAATGCTGGAAGCCCAAATTGAGGAGATGACATCCTCAGTACATATGCATGACCCAAACATGTCCCTTGTTCAATGCTGAAAGCCTAGATGGGGGAGAACAAGCTGAGGAGATGGTGTCCCCAGCACATCCCCATCACAGCTGCCTCTTCCCTGTCCCCAGTGCCTAGCTGTGGCTCTGCACTGCGGACGTCCCCATGTCATTGCAGGGACACAATGTGCCAGTCTCCCTGGGAGGGCACCAGCAGCATGGGAGAATCCTGCTGGGGTGAAACCAGTCCAGGATCCCTGCCCCGCATGCCCCCACTGGTTCCAAAGACCCCTCGCTAGGTTACCATAACTGGGATTAACCATCTATTTCTTCTTTATGAGGATGGTGAAGCACTGGCACAGGGTGCCCAGAGAAGCTGTGGCTGCCCCATCCCTGGCAGTGTTCAAGGCCAGGTTGGACACAGGGGCTTGGAGCAAGCTGCTCTAGTGGAAGGTGTCCCTGCCCGTGGCAGGGGGCTGGGATTGGATGGGCTTTAAGGTCCCTTCCAACACAAACCAGGCTGGGATTCTATGATTCTATAATCTAAACCACCTTCATTTCCCCTCCCAGCCCTGTGACCAGCCAACAACTCCCCCCATTCCCCTGCTTCAGCCCAGGCATCTCTGCAATTCAAAGGGATCCTGCAGGAATTGGGATCTCAGCTCAATCGAGGGGGGGGAAAAGGGGAGAGTGCGGCAGCTCCCCCTCCCCAGCTCATTAATTCCCACCAGCTGATGTGATAAGGAGCAGCAGAGCCGCAAGCTGCCATTCCTCACACATTGGGGGACTGTCCCTGTGCCCATCACACCCCTTCCAAGTGACAGACAGCCCTGTCCCCACCGGCTTCATCCTCGCCTTGGCCAGCACGCAGCATGAATGCATCTAACACTGCACAGGGCTGTGGCTACAAGGGGTTCAAAGCCACCCTGCACCACTTCAGGGCCTGCAGAGCAAACCCTGCATGGGTCCCACTGACCTCCTGGGGTTGAGCAGGGAGCTCCAGACCACCAATATCCCCACAGGCTTCTCAAAGCAGCTGCCTGCAAATCTCCTCCGACGTGTGGCTTTGCCTCCATACTCCATAATGAGGGGCTGGTGTGTCTTAAACCCTCTCCCTTGTCTCTCCTGAGACTGATATGATGGTGATGGGCTTGGCAGTGTGGAGGTGACCTGCCGCCATGGGGGATGTGAGTCCAAATGTGAGGATTACATTCAGGATGGAAGCCTGAGGGCTCTGACCAGCAACAGCTTGTAAAGCACATTGAAAGCAGCTTTTTCCCCCTCTTACTTCTTTGCTGTCAGTTCAGAAGATAGCTGGAGCTTGGGGTGGGTGCTGGGGACAGGCTCTGCATCTGTGACAGCCAGAAAGAGGGACCAAATGAGCAGGCACACAAAGTAGGGGAGGATTCCCTGACCTCCTCTGTGGATGGATCTCAATTCCACTCTGGCTCCAGCTCCATGGCAATTATCCCCTCTCCCAGCAACGCTGATGGAGAGGGGAAATTACAGCTTTCTTGACCTGACGTGGGATGATGGCTGTCAGGTCAACCCCCACGAGCACAGGCGCTTCCTGATATAGCCACAGCAGCTCTGCACTCTGCCCCAGCACCCCCTGAGCCCCCAGAAGTACTGTGCAGCCTGTCCCTGTGCCTTCCCAAAGCTTTGCCAGACAGGCAGGGAAAAGGGGCAGGGGGCACGATTTTGCCCCATCCTGGCATTGGCAAGGAGGGAAAGTACAGAACGGAGCTGGGGGAAAGAGGATGAAAGCACTGACTTGGGTATAAGGCCCCTTCCAAGAGGCAGGATGCTGGATATACAAGCAGGAAGCATGCACAGGAGTGCAGGCAGGGATGAAGGCCCATCTCTCCTTCCAAAAAAGCATCTGTTTGGGCTCCAGCTTTGGAGTTTTAGTGAGTATTTGCATCCCAATTACTCCCTAAAACGCCAATACAAAGTAATTCCAGCTGACTGAGCTGGGAAACAACCCTGCTTTGAATTGCACAGACACATCTGGGCTTGCTGACAGAACCCAGAACCTAAGCTGTGACGCTGGATCAGTGTCCCACACCCTTATTTACAGATCCAGCTCATTATTTTGGAACAATTTTCCCTATTTTCTTTAACATTCCGGATCACAGACACAAATTTCTTAGTGCACACCTTCATACCCACCACTTATATTCACATCTCCCAGGAAAAACAAGGTTTTACCACTGCAGTGGTTACAGCATGACAATTAGTGAGGGGTTTTGATGGAAAATGAATGAGGGTTAAGCTAAGTAAAGCTCAGCAGAACAAAACAGTTTAAATATAGCAGGCATGAACAATGCCAGGCTTTGTAGGCAACTGGTACCCAAAACCTTCATCAAGGCTGTGATTAACTACTGAAATAAACCCCAGTCGCTATTAAAGCCAGAAGGAAACTCAGTATTCCTTCCAGAAAGGAGGTGCCAGGTAGAGCCTATGCGTGTTTTGCAGCTCTTTTACTCAGCTGGAAGAGCAACTTCTCCATCCCTGCAAAGCCAAGGGCTCTTAGCCAGGAGTTTGCAACCTGTTGTTTGTGGAGGTGGAGGAAAAACACAGTTCCCTTATTCCTGAGGGTCTGAGCTTGGGTCTCATTACAGGTTTGAGGTCCCTTGGAGCACTTCCTGAGCATCTCACGCTGATGCCACAGAGCACCTTAACCCCAAGCCACCCTTAAAGCATCCTCGATGCTGATGATTCATTATCCAGCCTGCAGTGTTGTGGGAAGGTTGATTAATGGGGCTGCCGGAGCTGCCATCATCCTAATTTGTTTTCCTATCAACTCTTTATCATCAGGAAAGAAACATCGGGGCCCAGACAGCTCCTCTACAGCAATGCTTAGCCAAGATTAAATTGCTTCTGGCTGCGAGCTGACAAGGCATAAATAGCCTCAAGAGCCCAGCGTTTAGTTTGGGGAGGACAGCCCAGGCCGGGAGCCAGCGGGGACCTCCAGGCACGGTCCTGCAGGGCTCCTCCATCCCAGCTTCACCCCTGCCAGCAGCAGAAGGTCACTGCTGGCAGGGTTCTCCTCGAGGTTTGATTTCTTATGTTCATTGAGCAGCTCAAGACCTGAGGTGAGCACCTGGGGCTGTACAGCAGCACTCCTTGGGATGATGTGCTGCTGCTATGCAGGAGAACACACCGGTCCCTGCCCTACCATGGAATGGTTAGGACCCTCCTGGTATTTCATAGAGCCCCACAAGCCTCCCAGCCCCTGCTAAAGCCAGGAGTGATGCCTCTGTTGAGGGAGGAGGGATCTGCGCCTCTATGATGGGAGCATTCACAGCCTCGAGCTCCTCCCTGCCCCTGGCAATTTATGAGCTGCTGTTGGGAACGTGTCAGCTTTATCCTCCTCCTGAGACTTCATAAAATAATAGTAGGCTCCATAAGCAAAGATGGACTGGGGCTGGTGTGAGTTTCCTTACATGATGTCTCCCCAGGCTCCTTTTAAGCCTCCTTACGGTGGCTAAACCCCGGCAAGCTTCTTCCCCTCCCCTGGCAGCCCAGAGGATGGGAAATAAAGTGCCACTTGGCTTTAAACAAGCAGCAGAATGAGGCCATAGGTTACACCTCCAGCACCATGGGACATCTGAACACAAGGGAGGGCTGGAGCATGGCCAGGACATCCCAGAGCCAGGCCAGCCTGAGGATGCTGCATCTTCAGGTGTCCCTTGGCACATCCTAACTGATCCAGCCACCTCTCAGGGCTGGACCTCAGGGCTCTGAGGTGTAAGAGCACACCAAGGACACCACAGAGCATCTCCTGATAATAGGGAAAAACAGCCCATCATGGCTCCATCGCAACAGTGAGCAAGTACGCACCTCCAGGCACAGGGAACTGGCACAGGGAACTGGGACAGGGAGGGGGATTTTATGCATCGTCAGGCAGCAAAATGGGATGAAGTGTGGGTTTACAGCAAGGGCACAGCGGCTGGTGGGTGAGCAGATGCAGCTGCTTTGCCCAGACTCACCTTCTCCCAACATGCTGCATGAGGGACAGTTGAGCACCCAGAATTCATGGCTTCTAGGGGTGGGAGATGCATTGCTCCATGCCCTGCTATCCCCATGTCCCACGTCAGTCCCCACAAGCCCAGTGTGTCAGGATGCAATGTAACATCCTACATTGGTATGGGTTTGTACCCCCCTCAAGCATCACGGCTCCTCAGCTGTCTGCCCCGCTCTCCAAAGCAACCGGAGCCTCGGTGCTAATCAGATTTGAGGCTGTGAAATCTCATTTGAGGCTCTATTAATGCAGAGCTGGCATGACACAGGCCCCGGCCTGTCTCCAATGAGGAAAACAAGGAAAGCAATCTAGCTGGGAAAAATGCATCTCCCGGAACAAGCTCGGGGGAGCCGGCCCAACGCAATTACAGTTAAAAGGAAGATTAAAACAGCATCATCACTCTTCTACCTCCGACCCCTGCTTTCGTCCCGGGGAGTGGAGCACTGAGCTTCATTGATGGGCATCCTCTGCACAGTGGTCCCTCAAGCAGGGATGTGGTTGCAGTGGGAGGCAAACCCCTTCAAAGCAAGGGGCTTTTGCACAATGCAGTGGTGGAAGGGTCACAGGCTTATCCATGGTTTGTTATCCTGGTGGGTTCAGCCACGTGTGCTTCTTTCCCTCTGACGTTTTGCTCCCTGATACCTCGGAGCTGCTTGGTGTGGGATGAGAGGAGAGCACAGCCCCCTGTAATGACACCTACCACTGATGGAGATGTCCTTGCCCTTGAAAAATAGCCTCTAGGATGACACAGAGGTGGGTACACAAGGAACAGCCATCAGCTTCCCAAATAACAGGAGCTGGCACGCACATGGTTTCTAGGAGCTAGCGAGTGTATTCTCTCCCCTGCAAAGGCTCTAGACTTTGACACAAAACACAGCCCTAAGATAAACAGGCATATGGTTGGAGAACTTCAGCTCCTCAAGGGCCCGAGGCAGCCCGAGCTAGTGTTTTGAAGCAAACCCAATTGTATTAAAAGGGGTATTTCCCAACACCTTCCTGCAGCAGGTTCAAATTATCCTTCAAGGAAAAACACCCGAGTGCTTAAAGCCCTTTTGTAGATCCCCAGCAAAACAAAAGCGACAGGAAGAAAAGCAGTGCAGGAAAGCAAACACTGTTTTATTCATTGTTTCATCCTGCCAGCCTCAGCCCGCTCCAGTAACCCCCATTGCTGCGGGCAGACACTGCTGCTCTGCTCTCGTTTCCCAGCCAGCTGCAGGGATGGGGGGGGGGAATTTTTCCATTGAGTTCAGACTGAGCTTGATATATTCTTATTATTCTTATTTTTAAGCAAGTTGTTTCCTCGAGGGGACCCTGCGGGAGCTCATTAGAGATCACAGGGTGGTTTTAGAGCGCTGGGAGGAAGGATGCTCTCCCCCATTGGCACACAGGGATGCTGACTCCAAGCCCATTTCCCTGGGCAGCATCATTGCCGCCGGCCGGGAATCCCTTTGGGCTAAAAATTGCCAAATTCATTTTCCTTCAATTTATGTAGAAAACTCCCAATTCACCTGTCAAATAATTAAATGGGCCAGCAGCCCAGCACCACCTCGTCTGCTCCATTAGGAGAGTTCTACACTTTCTATATTTATCAGCAGCACCAGTGCAATTTCCTCCCCCCTACCTCTTAAAAAGGAGCAATTTTCTCTTTTTAACCCCATTTGCTTTTCTCATCAAGGCAGTTATTTGACACTTAAAGGGACATGATGACTGAAATTGCAGGAATTAGATCTAGCAACCACTCTCGCTGCCTGAGTTTCCTTTGAGCACCCAAAGAGTTAGGGATAAGCAAATGGAGCAGCAGCTTGGAAAACCTCTCGAGGATCTGGCTTCTCCATTTTAGCTAAGAGAACGTGAATTGCCGCTCAGCACTTGTCCATTTCCATGCCAGATCTCCACCAGGGCAGGGAGAAGCATGCGGGGAACAGGACTTTTGGACCAAGCAGCCTTAGGTCCTCAGTGTTATTTAGGGAATATAATTTCCTTTCAATACACCACTAAAAACATTCATTTTCACACCCCCAAAAATCATCTTTCAGCAAATCAAAGCTCTGCAAGCAGCGCCCCAAAGCCATTTGCTTCAGGTTGCCTTTACCCTGGTCCTTCCAGCACAGGAATGATGCAGGGATGTGGAGGAAGGCAAAGTCCCTATGAATCCGTCAAGGCACGCTCCTCCCCAGGCTGACAGCTTTTCAAAGCCCTACAAATTGCTCACCAGAGCAGCCTTATTCATCTCTGCCACATCCTGGGGCGATCCCTGTCAGCAAAGTTTGTTTTTCAGCCTCATTGGGCTTTCAGTGAGTGGAGGCAGGAGCAGTCCCTCACCCTATTGTCAGGGCTGGACCTCTGCCACCCTGCCTATGATGGCTGCTGTCACTGGGATGAGTGATAGATGAGCTGGCTAGAAGACACGTGCCATCCATCACCTGTTAACGAAGACCTCTGCCCCAGCTCTGCTCCCTGGTGATGGGAGGACAGAAGCTTGTATCCACCATCATCACTCAGTGAGATGGGGCAGCTGTATCCAGCACAAGCATCCTTGCTCTGCCTTGCAGCCCTGCTGCCCCCACCACTGCAGAGAGAATTGTGGAATGGTTTGGGTTGGAAAGGAACTTAAAATCATCCAGTTCCAACCCCTGCCACAGGCAGGGACACCTTCCACTACAGCAAGCTGCTCTAAGCCCCATTCAACCTGGTCCTGAACACTGCCATGGACACAAACTCAATGTCTCACACCCAAGCCAGCCCCTGGGCAGAGCCAAATAGTTGAGCCAGGCTTGCAATGGGGTCTAGGTTGGGTTTGAAGCAGTCAGCAGACACCAGGGCTGCGCTCTGCTCCCCACCAAAAGGCACGGAGCTAGCAAGTGAATTCAGTTCACAGCCTGTCATCCACATCTGGATGGGGAAGGGGCTCCTGAGATCCCCCCTGCAGGCATTCAGCTTGAACCCACCCCAAAAAAGGGCCAAACAGTCCAGCTGTGGCTCAGACCCCTCCAGATCCCTGTGCCTGAATTACAGTCACTGCTTTACTTTCTGTATCCTGCTTAAAGAAACAAAGCTGACCTGGGGACGGTTTTTGCCCATTCCTGTGATTTATGTTACACCAAGTCACTTTGCACCCGCGCATGCTTTCCTAGGGAAGCTCTTCAGCTTCACAGGGAATCCAAAGGGATGAAACAAAGCGTAAGCAGGGCCTGGAGTGGGTTTGGTCCCATTTTTCAGACCTATTGAAGCTCCACAAGTCACAGTCAGCCTTGCATGGCATGGATGGGGAGGGCTGACCATGGGAAGCACCAGCTTCCCGATACCCCTGTGCTCTTCCAGCCTGGGAAACAAGCTGTGTGCAAACCCATTTGTTTGCTGCGATTCCTTGTACCCTGACAGCAGCAGATTGCTGTGTTGGGATGGGTGCCTCGCTGCCAGCTGGTCCAGGGAGACTGGAAACAAACCAGCTTGCAACCAAGTCCAAGCGCCAAGGAGATCTCTCAGAGCTGGCTTCTTATCCCCAGCTCCACGTGGACCTGCTGGCTGTGAAGTGGGAGTGGTTCCCAGAGGAAGGGACAGACTTCTGCTGACCTGGGGGCTGATTCCCCTTAACTGAGGCCTGTGCTCTGCTGTTGGGTTGCCAAGGGTCCTTGTGAGCCTAGTCCCAACCTCCATCCCTGCCAGGCTGAGGGAGGAAGTATTTTGGGTTGAAGAGACCTTAAAACTCATCCAGTTCCAACCCCTGCCATGGGCAGGGACGCCTTTCACTAGAGCAGCTTGCTGCAAGCCCCTGTGTCCAACCTGGCCTTGAACACTGCCAGGGATGGGGCAGCCACAGCTTC
>WYDI02029581.1:10964-21922 GCA_009867235.2 Psittacus erithacus | reverse complement strand
CATTACTGAGCAACAACTAAAAACATCGGTGTTATCAGCGCTGTTCCCAGGCCGAAAGTCAAAAACACAGCACTGCAGCAGCTACTAAGGAGAAAAATGACTGCTACTGCTGAACCCAGGACAGTATGAAGCAGCTCTTCCCATATCTACTCATGCAAAGTTTTCCATAACTAATCCTACTGACAATAACACTCAGGGCTTCCTTCTGCAGCATGGTAAAGATAACCAGAAGTAAAGCAGAAGGCATGAAAAACGGAGTGTTCCTCTCAGGAGTATCCCATGAAGAGTGAAAAAGTTCTTCCTGCAGGCCACATCTGAATTGGCCTTAGTGCCGACCATGAATGGACTAAAAAATTATCTAAGGACATAGCAGTGAATTGCCCTTCAAACTACAGGAGCAGCGAAGTCCTGCCCTTTTGCTCCTGCCCTGGTGCAACTGTGCCCTGCTGGAATTTCTGGTCAGTTTGTCCTCAAAGACAACACTGCTTGGCCTTAATAAGGTACTCTGCCTGTTCTAAGAATGTCAATGATTTGAACCATAAATACCATAAAAATCCAGTGTATTACGCTGTATGTGAATTTAAGTGAAGCTCCAGGAGACCTTGAAAAAACAAAAGGTAAATTAAAGTTCCTTTTTCCTCCCACAGCATCTGAATAATAAGAAAATCTTTTTCTATAGGACTTTCAGTTTGCATTTTGCCTCAACTGAACAATTCTCAAGTGTCCCTTAAAAGCTCACTGTAGTTATTCTGGCCTTGAAAATACCACGGTACAGTCAGTGTGTCAAATCTGCCATAAAGCAAGCGTGAAAGTGAACTTTGCACACAAAGGGTGGACATGATGTGTAGCTAATACATCCAGTTTAACTGGAGAAGGTGAGAAGCAAGGCTTAGCATTTGTCCTATGTAGATGTACCAAAAAACCTCTCAGGCCACCTATTCAAGGTTCTTCAGCCCTCAATATCTGTGATGAATTTCTCAACACCATGCAGATGGAGATTCAGCTGTCTTCCTCTGTTCAATAGACAATTAAATATGACACCTACACATTTTAGGAGTTTTGTATTGCTTTTTCTCATAAACTCCAGAATTGTTATTCATCAAATAAGTTACTCAAAATTCCAGATTTCAGACAACGCACAGATATACAAACAACAAAACAATGTATCCTATCTATCTGCCTTGGATTTTTACATGTCATCCATTATGAGACTTCATCTAAATACCAACTATAGAATTAAGACAATCAGCAGCAGCTCTTCACATCTCTGTGATGATCCACTGAGAATGGGGTAGAGGTCTGCCTTCCCACAGGGGAGCTGGGAGCCACTCTGTCTCAGCAAAAAAAACAGCCTCCTGGTCTGAAGGGAATAAATCTATTGCTGCAGTCTGCTTCCCTCTTTGAGACAAAAGTCTGGAGAAAGCATTCACATTCAGCATGATTTTTATTCTTTTTTTTTTTAAGACTGATAATATATACAAATCTTCATGTTCCAAGGCTTAACCTATTAACTGACAGAAGCTGGGCACATTGCATTGAGAGATTTCTCATGTATTTTCAATCCATCTGGTACTGTCCAATATTGAAAACAGGATATTGGACTAAATGGGCAATTAATCTAATCCAGTACAGCAATTCCTATATGCTTCTTTCTCTCTAAACATATGTCAATATAGATTTATAAACAGTGTTGGAAACATTTGAATTTGATGTACTGGAGGTCAGTGAAGAGCACACAATTCTTTCGTCCTCCCTCCCCATTCCTCAAAACACAGTGCACTTTGTTTTCCCAGAATTAATCTCTATTTCATAAGAAACTGAGCTTTTACACAACTTGTTACTCAGAAAAGAATCAAACAATCAAGCCTGTGAGGTTTAGATTGGTCTTTTCAATAGTTAAAAGCCAACATGGTAAAAAAGTCCTGATTTCAAGAGCAAGACACATAACTCAGAGTTCAAGTAGTAAAGTGATTCATTTTCAACAGAACAGCACATAGTAGCTCTGAAAACAAAGCTCTAAATTCTGACAATCATCCTAAAATATTTAACAGTGAATCTCTTCAGAGATTTCTGTTGGAACTCAATAGGAAAGACCCATCGTCTGCTCGCAAAATAAATGCAAATCCTCACAAGGCTGGATAACCATAATGTGGCTCCAGGCATATCTTTGGTTCTTTCTTACTATTGGCTCATAAGAGAATCACCATATTCTCTAATGCTCAGGGAAAGCTCTTTAAATGGCTACTTCCATTAGTGGAGTCTCTTCCAACACACTAGTTTTTAAAGCATCACCTCATTTCTCTTTCACATTTAACATTTCCACCAGTGACTAAGATCAAGAGTTCACATTTTGGTGCATTAATCCAATCAACACGCAGCTAGTGATTTTCACATTGGTTTATAGTTTATAAAAGCTAAACTGCAAGCTAAAAAATATAAATCAACACTGCGCACTGTCAAGGTAAAGTCAGAAAATTATTTACAGTCTGTTCTTGAAATGGATTAAGCTCGCTTATGACTTATGCCAGTGCTACCTACACCAGTGAAACCTACACCAGTGCTACAAAGAGCAGGCTCTCTGTCCTGTGGGGTTCTCTTTACACTGAACACACACCCAAGACAACAGCGTTCTCAATCCCCCAACATGCACGACACACATTTGTGTGCCATAGTAACCTTTGGTTTGAAAATTGGTATGATCTCCAAAAGACCAAAATGAGGAAACCCAAATTTAACTTCCTTCTCTCATTGACTTGATATATCGCTCATAGTTTTCCTGTCTGCCCTCAATTTCTCACTTAGGTTTTCGGGATCACCTCTAGGACATGTGTTTCGCTATACAGCTACAATGATCAGCACTGTGGCTTTATCCCAGCTGTGACACCCAGGTAGGAGTTCAAAATGAAGTTTCAGAACAAAACACTGAAGAGTTAAAGGGCATTTTTCAGCCCAAACTCAGAAACTGGAGAGGAACTTTCGTCAAGGACTGTAGCGATAGGACAAGGGGTAACAGGTTTAAACTTCAACAGGGGAAGTTCGGGTTAGATATAAGGAAGAAGTTCTTTACTGTGAAGGTGGTGAGGCACTGGAACAGGTTGCCCACAGAAGTGGTAAATGCTGCCTTCCTGGCAGTGTTCAAAGCCAGGTTAGGCAAAACCTTGGGTGACATGGTCTAGTGTGAGGCTGCCCAGTCCATGGCAGGGGAGTTGGGACTAGATGATCATAGAATCATAGAATAGTTAGGTTTGGAAAGGACCTTAAGATCATCCAGTTCCAGCCCCCCTGCCATGGGCAGGGACACCTCGCACTGAACCATGTCACCCAGGGCTCTGTCCAACCTGGCCTTGAACACCGCCAGGGATGGAGCATTCACAGCTTCCCTGGGCAGCCCATTCCAGTGCCTCACCACCCTTACAGTAAAACCTTAAGGTCCTTTGCAACACAAACCGTTCTATGATTCTATGTTAAAGTTCATCTCGGTTTCACACTTAGAGAAATGAAAGAAAATTATTCAGCCTTCCTTCATCAGCCATGTTTTCTTACTCTTTGTGTTGATTCCCATGGACTGTTCTCATATCATGTTTTGACACCTCTTTTTTAAAACACAGTCTCAAATGGGATATTCCACACTTTCTGCTGCATAAGAATCTTGACACAGTTTGTGCTACTTTAGTAGATCACTTAGAAACTATCCCTGCTGTGCTCAACCGAGAAAAATATACCAGACTTGGATTTGTCAGCTGGAGTCTTTGAGAAATTAGATGTGCAAATCGTTTTTCAATTGTGATTAAACAGACAATAAAATTGACACTAACCTATAGAACACTGTTACAGGAATGAAACTTTTAGTCAGGTTTTTAGGTTCCCTTTATTTGCATAAAAATATTCCTTCTTGGCTTCTATATTCTCATATATGTTTGTGAGTGCATTAGTGATGTCTGGGATAACAAAGTAGCACATCCAGTCAATCACACATTACTGCTGTAAATTAAAAAAAGAAAAAAAGAAGGAGGTTTTCATGCTTATAACAGGGAAAAATACACCAAGTGTCAGATATGAAAAACAAATGCAAAATACACCAAAGGTCAGAACCTTACAAAAGAGGGAAAAAAAATGAGAAGAAATAGAAGAATCATTTAGAAAGGAGTGCGTGCGGTTACTAAACAGCTATTACCCTTCCATAAGACTGTATTATCAAGATATTTGTGAGGCTTCAAGTGGCCAATTACAATTAAGAAAAACAGTCTTGAAATTCTGAGGAGCTGATTAATTTTTGTAGGCTAGATTCTTTCCCCCAAAACTCCAGAAATATATTTTTGATTATATACTATTCATCATGAGTTCAGTTTTAATGTTTTCCAGGCATTCAATGGTAAGAAAATCATGTGGCTCTTGATACCCATGAATCTCATTTAAGGGAATAACTGGCAGTTAGGGAAGTTTGGGCATAATTAGTTTATGTTATGAAGACCAAGACAGCTTACACAGGAAAAGCTGGGACAAGACAAAACTCAATGTATATATCGTCTCCCTGGCAGATATGTGGGGAGATAGTATATGAATAAGGCAACTACAGATGGTCTTTCTCATAGAATTTTGTTTCACAGGTGCTGGGAAACAGTGTTTTACAAACTATTACTGATAAGACCACCAAAAGAATCAAGTGGTTTTATTGGCAAACATGTTTGTCTGTAAAGAGATGCACTGGCAGAAGCCAGAGTAGGAAATGTTTATCAGATTGTCTTTTGACAAAACAGGATTTGTTTGCCCCCACTCCCTTTATTTTTTTTTAAACTGTCTTGCAATTACTTCCATTCTTATCACCATGCCACAGATGATCTTTGGAATCAAACTGTGTCTCAGATGGTCTCCTTTCCTTAACTGTCTCTAGACAAATCAATATATGGAGTGAGAGATGCGGGCAGCATCTTCCAAGAGAAACAAATTGCCATTGTAACTTATAACATGCAATTAGTCATGCAAAAAATTAAATGCTCTTGAAATATGGTCTGGTTTATAAATGTTTCATTGTTAAGAATAGATGGGGGTACTTAAAAATGCTGGTGGAGCAATATGTTCTTGTTTGTCAACATAATATTCCTATACATAATTACAAAATTGTGTGCCACTTTACTTTGATCCATTAAGGAAATGGACTGCTAGTATTAAAAATACCATGACCAAACATCTATTTTCAACTATGGAATGAAAAATAATTCCAATCACTAAGTTACTTTCACTGCCTTTCTTTGACATATTTCATCTGGGTCCTTTAAGCAAACTCAAACTTTTTCTCAAGCCTTCCAGGAACAAATAAATAAAAAACATAAATAAAATACAACAAGATTAAAGGAGGGTCAGTTATTCAATTATCTTCATGTGTTTCCTAGGGTAAAAAAGAAAAAAACAGATTAATTGCATCTAAAAGATTCAGTCTGAGGAACAGGGAAAGCTTCCTGTCACTAAAGCTGGTGACACACTAGGGTAAGGCTGCCAAGAGAGGTCACATAATCTCCTATACTGACTCTACATGTGCTTGAAGGTTTTTAACAGCTGCAGAGATCCATACTGTGTCATTGCAGAGCACAGGACTCAGCTACTTCTCAAAATCCTTTCCAGCCTAACATATCTATTATTCTCTGCTCATATGCACCCTGGCTCTATAAGCACATTGCTGGACAGTTGCACTCACACAGTTGAAACTGACAGGATTTGGCATAAGAACAGGATGCTGTCAAAATACTACTGCTTGCAGGACCAGAGCTTTTCTTTAACATTCCATTATGAAGACATGCACAAGGTCTTGACGCCCTTCAGTTTCCTGAGGTCATTGCAGCATCTTTTGATTAACTGATCAGTACTGCTTGGTTTTTTTTCAACTGTAAATAAAGATCTTCCTGAGTAATATCAAACATTCCCAGTGAACAGAGCTGCATAGGAAATGGTGCTTAAAAAAATGGTGGTTATCTTATTAAAACAAATAAGAATTAGATACCTGTGTTAGCTGTCATTTAAACAGCAAACTACAGCAAATGTTCTGCAATTAAAAAAAACAAAAACAACAAAAACCCCAAATAAATAAAAACAACCAACCATATGTAGTGTAGTCTACCTTCAAAAGACAGTCAAGAGTAGGTATCATGCTGATTACTATTTGTCATCCTCTCTCAAAAAGCACTGCATCTTTTCGCAGCAAAACATGACCTAATCTGAAGACATGAGAAAATAGAGAAATTGTACTTGGTACAGACGTGATCACATTTTAACCATATTCTGGGCTTCCACAAATTGCCGTATCCAGTTTGCCTTTTATTTTATTTTTAACTACAGTCATAAACTAGGCTGATGCCCTCAGGGAGATTTCTATAGCTGGCCCACCAAGTACTATTCCTGGGTGCTAAAGTATGACTGCACTCTACAGTACATACTCCCTCGTTTGCTCCATTACCCAAGAAACTACATTTTTCCACTAGCCTGAGATAAAAATCAGGTAGCGGTCATGAGATCTGATGGGAAAATATACATTATGTAACTAAATTTTATGTTCAAGAAATAAAAGATACTGCTTCTTCAATGTGTATGCAAAATGTAAAGGGTTAATGCAAACAAATTAAAGAGTTTCCAAGGGACACTGAAATGGAAAAACTTTTAAGAATGTCAGAAGCTGCAGGATGAGTTCTGGGAGCATTATCTTCCCACTGAAACAAAAGCATTTTAAGTTTGAAATTTCCAAGTGGGTTGTTGGGGTTCTTCTTCCCCTCTGTACTGATGTCTGCCGAGTATAGAAGTGTGTGTAGTAACGAGCGCCATTAGGGAGGCTATTATTTGTGTAACCAATCAGTTTTCTCCCATTGCTATCGAAACACGGTTTGGTACTGAGCATATGAAACAACTGCTCTCGGTTGTTTTACTCTATTGACAGCCAACATAAGCAGGATTTCATCTGAATAGAAATCCTGCCTGTGTAATCATGCTAGAAGAGTCAGGCAAGCTTGACAGGCATTAGAAAGAAAATGTCATTTCTTAAAAGATGCTACAATCAGACTAATTTTCTTAGATTAAGCCATAACATCCATGAAACTTCTGGTTTATTGAAGTCTAAACACAAGACAGGTACACCTAAACTCAATTTCAGACTACCCATGACACTGCATTACAGAGTGGTCCTTCACTCTTCTCACTGAAGAGCATGGTATTTCTTTCACTTATTACATAGCATATGGTAAACAAGGTGATCTCCAGTGGTCACACAATTCTGTGATTATAAATACTCTCAGACAAGGATCAGGCTGCTTGGGCCATGGCCCTGCACGTGTGAAAATAAGCAGCTTCACACACTGTAGTCTTTTCTCAACCATATAAGAGAAAAGCGGAAAGACTGGACAAAGCTTTATTCCTACAAACACAGAAGAACACACAGATTCTTTAGCCAACATGGACAAAGGTTCAGGAACTTCCCAGGAGAAATTATTTAATTCTTTCCTCAAAAAGTGCTGTAATACCCCCTGCCCCTCATTTGGGATGAAAATCTGTTTCTGTGTGATATTTAAATTCTGTGGTTCTTGTTGCTTCTTTAATTTTAGAAAACAAGCTTCCTAAAACGACTCAGATAAAGGCTTCATCTGTTGCCTTTTCTTCCTTTAATACTGAGAGATTTCTTCTCTCCTCTCCCCAGCTCTGAATATAATCTAACTTTTTGATGAACATGTCAACTGCTGTTTGGTCTGTTTACTTGCTTTAGCTTGCTCCTTCAAATTTTAGCTAGTTCACCCATCTCCTTGACAGAGCCATATTTCTTCTCTTCTTTCTCTCTAAAAACACCCTCACCACCCCCAGTAAATAAGCAAGTTTTATTTGGGGGGGGGGGGTTGCTCAGTTTTTTGTTGTTGCTTTCAAATAAAACAAGTGTCAGCTGGTTTCTTTCATTCTCCATTCTCAACTCTGTCCCAGGCTCCCCAGGGAACCAGTTTCCCACATACCTACACACCACTGTCAGTATATTTTGAAAACCCTTGTCCTCAGGTTAGAATGTACCTCATGGCTCTCCATGTTCAGTGTTCATATTTACTCTCAATTATCTTTAAAACAGATTTGTTTATACAGTCAGCTGTATGTTGAAAGCTGCATACTTGTTGCTTACATCCTGCCTTAAGCCTTTTTCCCCACAATGGTGTCTGCTGTCCTTTTGCCCACACACTTACTCAGTGCAATTAGGATGAACGTCAGCTGCAATTCTTCTGACTGCCATCCCACTGTTGTGCTGTAAACTGATGAATTCTAATCAAAACACCTTGGGGCATTCTACAGTCTCTCAAAGTCACTTTCGTGTTACTTCATCTAGTGCTCTCTCTTAAGTATTTCAGATTGGATGATAGCACTAGAAGGTTTTACTCACATACAAGTAGTACCCATTTTCCAGCCTTATGAAATCATAAAGCACTTGATTCATTTCCAAGGATTAGGTCTAAAACATCCTCTGGCTATATTGACCATTCAACAAATTGCATTATGAAAGTAGCACTACACTAGAGTAGCTCTAAAAACCCTCCTTCCTTGGTTTTTGCATGGTTATTATTCTAATCAATATTGGAGTGATGCAAATCCCTTATGATCAGTCTCCAAGGTTTCTTTTAGGTGCTTTTTTTATTGCTACAAACATTTCACAAATAATTTTTGTGAACAACCCTCAAGGTCTGTAGCAACCACCAACCTACACATCGTCAATTTCTTTCCATACTATCTCTGGTTTATCTTGTGAATTTCTTTGTCAGTATTAATGCTTGACAGAGTCAGTTTTGTGTTTTAACTCTCAAACTCCTAGACCTCCCTTAGTTGCCTAGATATCACACCCCTTAAAATGTTTAATAATTCAAAAAAATGATAAGCTACTGAAGACTAACAAGCCTCCTTACCAGTCTGTCTTACCAGTCAGACACCCATGTGGTTTGTGTGGGAGAGAGCTCCCTTTTAAACATAGAAACACAGAATGGTTGGGGTTGGAAAGACCCTTAAGATCGTCTAGCTCCAACCCTCCTTCCATGGGCAGGGACACCTCCCACTAGACCAGCTTGCTCAAGGCCCTGTCCAACCCAGCCTTGAACACTGCCGGGGATGAAGCAGAAAAACAAAATCCAGTGCTTTATTAAATATTTAAGTAAGAATATTTTCATTCTGAAAATACAATGTTTTTTCCTTGCCAGAAAGATGTGTAGTCTGACTCTAGTCAGGAGTATGGCTTTTCTTTTCTTTGCATTGATAAATTCAGAATTCCAATTGAAAGAAAATCTGTAGTCTCTACAGCCCATAGTCAAAGGGAAAATTCTCATCCCCTTTCCTCCTTTTCTTGCAGAAATGCTTCCTTTAACATGTTTCTAGAACATAATGCCATGAAAATACATACTGTCATTCAAATCTGTACCTTGATGCAGGTCTACAGTACGACACCCACCACATCCCCCAAATTAAGGTTCATTATAACCTGTCTACTGCAGGGGTTAAGTCAGTTAAAATCCGACGGAATTTCTATTTGATTCTCTTGATAGTGTGACAAATTGAGGGAAAAGGCAGGGGCACATGAAGGGTGCACTAATTTTAATCAACTCTTTCTAAGTGTGTGAATGCCAGAGAACGATTGGATCTCAAATTTCATCATATGTGTGAGTATTGCTTTATTGGGAACATTTACATTAGCAGTTTAATCCCTTTAGGAAAAGAAGACAGAAAATTGGTTTCAAAATGTACCCTTCATTAAATCTATTGCAATTTCACTTGAAATAAAAGGCACAGTCTGAGGTAGCAAGAACATAACATGAACTGTTAGAAACATTAGATAAGGACCTCTCAACCCTTAAAAGGAAAGAAATTGTACTCTACATTTCCCAGCTGAATTACTGCAACATTTTAACATCCTTTGGGGGAATAGAGTTTTAAGTATAGGCTAGCAACGTGTATCACATGTTTAAAGAAAATCAGCCACAAAATAAAGAGCTTAAAATGTGCAAGGAAGCTGCATCCATACACATACAATCAGTATTTTTTTCTAAACTCTTTTCTACCTTTCATGGTAGCTTATTCACAGTACTTCACTGTGCTGGGAAACAGAACAGTGTTGTACCACCATGGGAAATTTATCTCAATTTTGTGCTTCAGCAAGTTCCCGTATAAGAGGAGATCTTGTAAGACTGTCTCAAGTCTTGCTTTCTTGCATCTTATCCACTCAGTGTGTCCCACATTGGCAACAAAGACACATATTGCACTTTTCACTGTTGTGTGAACATCAGCAACCTATCCACGCAACACCAGCACACCTGCACTGGGTACAATACCAGATGTCAAGTGCAGAGTTCCTTCTGGAAATACTGATTTGGAGGAAACTCTTGTGGAAAGCAGAATTTGGTCCAGTAGCATTTGCATAAATTAAATTTGTTCATGCTTACCTTAGTCCTGGGGCATGTGTTACAATTAGTTAATGCAGCTGGTGTAAGCTCAGTAACCTGCTTGTGTCTATGTCCTCAATCTTCCCCAAACCACATAAACAGCCAACTATTAGCCAACTATTAAAAATATCTACAGTTTCAACCTTAGGGTTAAGCAAATTCACATTATCTCAGATATGCTGTACACAATAAATATATACATAGGGACTACTGTAACTTAGGAGAGGTACTTGTTACTCCATTTCAGTTACTGAGGAGTTGATAGGGGTCTAGTCCTTTCCCTGAAATTCCTGTATTCCTAAACTTGATTCTCCCAGATGACAAGCTCACACTCTCTCCAGTTCTCACAAAAACTAAACCAAGGAAATTTTGCTGAAGTTGATCTATATTTTGATGAATTTACACTTTCAATCACAGAATACTTCATTTAAAGTTTCTAAACACACCTAAAGGCAAAACACTTCACGCAATTGTTGTGGTTTAAGCTTAGTCGTAAATTAGACAAAGCATGTAGCCTGCTTG
>WYDI02029581.1:0-10864 GCA_009867235.2 Psittacus erithacus | reverse complement strand
AAGTTAGAAACACAGTGCTGCACCAGCCACTAAGAAGGAGAAAAAATGACTGCTACTGCTGAACCCATGACAGCAATTTAAAAAGTTTCTTCTGTAAGTACAAATTAAGGATAAACACCTTACAGACATCCTTAGCTTTTTCATGCTGGCTGCAATCTAGCATATTGAATTAAAAGCATGATGATACTGAAAGAATGGCATTGGTAAGGTATATCTTGTTGATGAAATGTCCTTTTGTCTTCTCTACTGAAATTTCCAATCTATTTTCTGTGCAAACCACTTACACATTATTAGAACAATCAGAATTATTTTTAAAAATACATTTGACAAAAATGCCTACGTGACCCACACAGAAAAATTACAGAAAAGACTTAAATACTAATCTATCCATGAGATTAAATGGGAGAGTAGAAGATCGATGTACAAAGGAGTATTTGGTAGCTCTATCTTCAAAAAATGAATCTTACAGAAGCAACATTAAAAGTAGCAGCACACAGGCAGCCTTACACTCCTTCAGTTACATTGCTGTGATAATGATTCAGAAATAGAAAAGTAAGAGTCTACTTACATTAGTAACTGCCACCATACAGGTGGCCTGATAAACCCCAAATGAGAAGTAATAAATAACCTGTTGGAAACTCCCCATGTCATGCACCTCTGCTGCCTCTTGACTAAAAGCAAACAGGGCATGTTATCATTCTTGATAATCATTATCACAACAAACACTCATGACTTTAAATCTGGGAAGGTTAAAAATTTCTACTGACCCATTTTATTGTATGACACAGGGGCAGAATTATACTGATAACAAAACCAGAGAGGATACTATTGAAACTAAATCAGGTTTTCTGTAAGCTCACTCTTGATCTACCCACTGACAGTTGTTTAAAAAAACAGTCACAGACAGAAAGTCAATTTGTGTAGGTGGAACTGACACAGAAAACAGAAGCACACGCTATTATATTCTCTTTGGTGGGTGATTTTTCTACATTCTACATACAGAAAAGAAACTTTTTAGATTCAGTCTTCACCTGCAAAGATACGATGGCTGTGAGAAAGTCCAGAAAACATTCCCCAGGACCAAGTTCCTGTTAGGAGGGGGCTGCACAAAACAAGATGCAGAAAACCCATTTAGCTTGGAAAAGAATAAAAGCTTCAATGCAACTTAATTCCACAAAGTACACAGGGAAACGTTTGAACATTTTCTTATGTTCTAGCAAAGCATATGGTTAAAGTTAAGCATTCACTTTTGTTCTTTTCCAAACTACAAAGCAATGAACAGAACAGAAACAGTTTCCCTTTTTAGACTTCATATGTGTCTTAGTAATGAACACTAAGCCATGCCCTCTATAACTATTGAGTCTGTTCATCAGATACCTCTAAGGAGGTATCCCAAAGCAGGACTGCAACTCTTTCAAGCAGTAATCCGAAAATCTCCAATATACCATCAGCTGAGGAGCTATACTAGTTGCAACCATCAACAAATGAATTTAACAAAAATCCTCACAGAAAATTTGCTGCAAAGACATTATTTAAAAAGTGCTTCACATAAATTGATTGTATTTTATCTATTCAGTATTGCTTTTTAGTGCCAGAAGTCCATCATTACCTCAAAAATGCCTGGGTCTCTGCTTACACAGACACCCAGTCAAACAATTAGTAACCTAATCATGAAAGAGTTTAAGACAAAAAACAGATGTTTCAGCCAGTTTTGTTAGAGCTGCGAGCCTCTGAAGAGAGACGTCTGGATTGTTTAGCTTGCTTATTTCTGCAGCGCCAGAGATCATTCTTGTTAGTGTGTTTTGAAGCAGTAATTTCTGAATGATGATGCTGGCAGAACTACAAACAAAGAATTACACTAATCCAATCTGGATGTTACTAACACATGTAAGGCTGTCTTCAGATTTTCACAGGTCAAGCAGGATTTAAACCCTGCTCTATTAGTAAAGCAGAAAAACAGTATTCTTGGACTTTTAGAAGCATCTTTGCCTAAAAAGGCACATGAGTCCAGAGTGGGCAACAGTGTTTTGTCCTGCAACGGGAGTTCAAGGAAATAATTTACATAAATTGACTGCCAACAATAAATTGCTTTAAGCAGATAAAGCTCATCTTACTCTAAATATTAGTGAAGCAATAACCTTGCTAACACAGAACTGCCTCTCCAGGGCCTGTCCATGCACATAAACTTTCACTGTAACTGATAGCCAACTGTCAAAGAGCAATATCATCACAGTAGTCATGAACCACAATTTTGCACTAAGATCAACCTTCCAGTTCAAGAGGTCTAAGTGTTGATTCAGATCTCTGGGTCCAAAACACAGACCTTTGGGTTTGGTTGTAGATCTAGAAACTCAAGGAAAAAAAAATCCAAGTTAGAAACCCAAGGGAAAAAAACCCCACATACTTTCAGTTTTGATATTACCTAGAGCAGCTTCAGGAACTACCAAATTCTCAGTTTTCTCTAGTTAGAGCTGTCACAAGAAGAGCTTACAAAATACTCCTTCTGCAGACACGAACACTTATAAAAGACAGGGTTTAGCCAAAACCCAAAGACCAGAATCCAGTTCAGCATCTTACCCAGAGACTGGCAAGACCTTAGTCTAAAAAGCATCCTTCTCAGCTGTGTTGCAAACAATGAAGAAAGGCACCTACCCTAATACTTGCTTGTGTAACTTAATATTCACCAGGCTGCTCACAAAAAAATAAAACAGGTTGGAAACTAAGACACAAGTATTCAAAATGAACACATAAGACAAAGTGATTAAGTAAGATTCCACAACAAATGTGGTCGCCACCATTCTGTGAGTCAGCCAAGCTAGTGATGGAGCATCAGCTTCACCTTCAAGAAAACAAGGTCAGCAACAGCTCATTTATTTTAAGATTTCTCCTACAGTTTAGCATGTATTTCATAAAGATCAAACTGACAGCACTTTATTTTGCTAGTATGAAAAAATGATTATAATTGCAAGAGAAGTATTTTCTTGACAGAAATAGCAGCCCACTCAGCTGTCTTAAATTTCCTGGTCCTTGAAGTAAACAAGTATCTATCTTGCCTATGCTTTCCCTCATTAAACAAGAATCTAAGTAGCCACCAATTCAGTACAACTCTTTTAGATGAAATAAAGCTGCAAATCATAAGGAAATGAACAAGGTTTTTCTGTTCTGTGGTGCTTCTAGCTCATTAGAACGATCACTTCATGAGTGCAACTCTGAGTTCCAACATGGTAAATTAATGGTGATAGTGGGAAGCAAGCATCAAATTGTCAAGGACAGGTCTGAATTTTAGGAATTAAATATTTTCTTTCCAATTACTTCAGTTGATCATTAAAGGTAAGACAAAACTGGCTTTTGAGGCTGCATTTTTCACATTTGAACTATTCAAAATTACTGAACAATAGTATCTTCCTGTGCATTGCAAGGATGACATTAACTGTAAAACCTTTTTGTTCAGTGCACACCAAAAAAAAAAAAAGGAAGCAACAGGAAGACCAAAGTAGGAAGTTGTCCCATTCACGTAACTTCTTCAGCCCTCTTGTGCAGTGGACAGCAATGGCTGGGAACTCATGAAGTAAATGGAGCCAAAGAATATATCCTCGGAGGGGAGTAATATAAATAATAAAGCTCCCTTACAGGCCTTGATATGGTCCCCAAATCTGGAAACCCAGAGGAAAGAGCAATTACTGCTAAAAACACATGCATGGATAGAAAAGAGGGGAAACCAATGGTTAATAGGCAAAGCCACAGAGAAGCCCAAGATGACCTTTCGCATACAGCCTTCCTGACCTTGACAATGATAAATTGGTCTCCCTATCGGTAGGAAAGCTTCTGCTTTGAGTGCGGTAAGCAAGTCTGCACATACTCTACTCCCTTAATGCCCAGTCTCTGTCTAGACAAAAACTGGCATAAGTTGAGAGAAAAAGCTTACTAGTATAACATATTACTAAGACAACTATACTTGTTCACATCTGGCTCACATCTGGCCAAATAAAATCACAAGCAGAGTAAGCATATTGTCATCTGCTCTGCTACATAGGTGTATCAGTAAACCTTGCAAAAGACAGCTGCTTTTCTGCCTATCTAATTAGGTTGTTAGCAATGGTAGGGCTCAGGATGCAATTACATAGGAAACTGGTGGCTTTAGTCACTTCTGGGTTTGCACCCATACAACAAAAATTAAAACCAAAACCTTTCAAAGGTGCTTAAATGGAAACCTTTAAAAGTTTCCAATTTTCAGTCACCAGATTTCCCTACCAGCACACAAGCCAGCAGAACTTCAGGCTGTATAATTAGGAGATATTAAAAACCTGGAAACGGATGAAAAAAAAGACAAAAAATGCAGAAGATGCTATACCACATTGAAATATGATCAGAAATCTAACCTCAGGATTCCCATTATCTGCAACCACCTCAAAAAACCTGCAAATGAGTAGTTATGGCATTAAACTAGAATTCAGTGGAAAGCACAACCAAAAAACAAAAACACACCAAAAGCCCACCCCAGGACAAAAGGCACAGTTCTCCCTGATCAACAGGAAAACTTCATTCAAGCTCAACAGCAGCTGGATCAAATCTGATCAGAAAAAGATAATATTCATAATCTGTTCTGATGTCCAGTCAAGTTTATCAGGAAAAAATCAAATTGCTTTTCATCAGAGTAGAAGAAAAAAAAAGATGTTGCTAGCATAATTTCTGTCAGATCCTGAAGAAACATAGCTGTGTCTAACATAAGCTAAGTAAAGCAGATGATCAGTGTAGAAAAACTCACAAAAGAAAGTGATCACCAAGCGCCCTAAGCAACCAGACAAAAATGTTATATTGGCCCCCAGAATTCTGGATGCAACGTGCAAATCAACTCCATGTAACAGAGTTAAAACATACCAACCTACTGCAGTTTCTATTAAAGGTACCAGAAAAGCCACAGTACTGAACTGATTGGAATGGCAAAAAACCCTAAACGCTTCAAAAGCCTAGAAAGTCTGGAATAATGAATGAAAAATTTTGAGATGGGAGAAGCTGGGGAAGGCCTGAGGAATAGAAGGGGATATCTAAAGAAGATGGCAGTGTAAGAAGCAAGGAAGATGCATGACATTTCTATAATAAGCTGGATGCATTTAAATTCAAGGGCATCATTTCAGCACACCATCAATTGTATGAGCCTGTACGCGATGGTCAGCAGGCACCCAAGGCTTGAGCTGAAAACAAGCAGCTTTCCATTTCTCCTCCTACTCCTCCATCCCAGAAATAAGCTCATGTGTGCTCTAGCCTTACTGGAAGAGGCCAGAAGTATTAAAAAACTATGCAGCAGGGGGTTAGGGGGAAGACAGAAAGAAGACAAAGTCCTCCACTGCTCACGTCAGAGAAACAGTGGCCCATGAAACACGTAGGCCGCAAAGCTATAGAAAGAAATTCACATGCGCATATTCAAAATTCTTTCAAGACAAGCTATCCAGATGTTTCTGCACAGCTGCATGTTAGCAATGTTCTGTGGGCAGAATGCAGCAGACCCAACAAGCCTGTCTTGCTGTGCAGAACATCTGCAGGAAAATGAAAGGCACAACCATAACTCACAAGAGCTAAAATTAACTTCTCTTGTGCATGTTTTATAACTAAAATTCAGACAACATGCATGAAAGAAAAGTGAAAGGTAACCCAGATGAATACAGCTAAAGAAAGAGGAAAATATATCCTTGCATTTGTTTTCAATTTGGATTGTAATTACGATTAATTTTTTTCTTATTGTTCTCAGCAACCCATTTTCAGTCTCTCCGCACCTCTTTTTGTTCTGTAGATTCCTGATTTATGCTCCTTCACAGAGGAACTTAGTCAGTTGGAAAACTTCAAACCACAAAAACTCTAAAAAATTAAATACACAGGCTGGAATAGGAATGAACGGCTCTGCTCACAGAAGTTCTGATCATGCGGTTTCTGTCAAAAGACATTCCATGGAAACTTGCTCATTTTAGTGACACTTTCGATGGTAGATTCGGCGAGACCCATGATGGCATTTTCACTCATTTTCAGAGTCTCAGAGTGAAACAAGTATTTTCTGGGAAACTGGAGCTTCAATACAGCTTCAGATCACATGCACAAAAAGATCTATTTTGTTCTGTTGTAAAGTTAAATAAGCTTTCAAACATCAGAATTTGTTCTCTAAGATATGTTTCTATTATCTGATCCAGAATCAGCTTTTGAAAAGCGCAGACTTGGGTACTTGAGCAAGACAGGTCTTCCATGAATCACAGAAGAAAATCCAGAAATCTTCATTACTAAAAGTAATTGCTTAGATAGATACTGAAGTTATAGGCTTTTATGTTTATGAGAATAGCACCAGTTTTATATCACCCACTATATGAAGCAGTTAAATGAACAGAGTTGAATCTTTGCCTGATGTTCCATGAACTTGAACAAATATTCACTGCTGCACCTCTCCTAAGGATCTGTTGAGAAGAAAGCACGCTCCTCTTCAGATCTTCTTCAATTGTAGGCTTTTTCAACTAAAACTTCCCCAGCCACTATAATCTTCAGAGCTCAACTAGTGATAGCAATAGAGAAAACCTGAGCAGTTACAACATGAGCGTTAACTCAGTAAGGTTTTCCAGGTATATTTTGTGTAGAAACTGGCTCCATGGCCAGAAGTAACAAAAGCAATTTACTCTAGGAGAAAAGCCTACAAACTTATTCCAACATATCAGAGGGAGCATGAGTGAAGCCCAAGGCTGTTGCTACACCTGTCCTTTGGGTAAACAATCCTCTTATCAGCTGCTATCAGCATTAAAATGATACTCTGCTGTAACAACACGAGATTTGCCTTTTAAGCGGCTTAGAAACAAGCTCTTTTTTCAGTGGGGAGTTTTCCGAAGAGAGCTCCAAGGCGAAGAAACCAGCCCAAGCCAAGGCACCCTAGATTATTTAGAAAAGCAGGGTATGCCCAGATAAACTAGACACCCCAGGAGGACATATGGTGCAGTAAATGCAACAGCGTAGCAGCAGCACCAAGAATATTAACCACGCCAATACCATGAAAAGTTACCGACAGCAGGTCTTCTAACTTCATCATCTTTCACAAAAAAAATTCTGTTTTAAATGAAAACCCAGAAGCTTAAAGGCTTGAGACAAAGCCTACCAGAAAATTCCCACTACCATGACTTTTGGACTACCAGGTCTTCAAACTAGAGTTATTGCCATCTGTTGTATGTCTTTAGAAACTAGAACAAGCGCCTCTCCTACTGCCATCACACTTCACTTCTCATCGAATCTCGCTGAAATCAGTCCTCACCTGCAATTCACTTTCCATTCCTCTCTCAGCACACATCTTTCTCAGCTTCTTGATTCTCAGCCCTTTCCTTCCACAGTAAAACTCCTATCTCCCCTTACCCCATTTTCACCTCATTTTTGTCTTCCTATGAGTATCTCTCCCTGTGAGTTTCTTTCCCATAATTTACAAGTATTTTAAGCTGTTGTTCTTTACAAAATCTTTTGCCTCAACTACCAGCTAATATCTATTTAAAAAAAAACAAACCTCGAAGCATTAACTGTGCTGTGCAATCAGCTCATGAGCCAACCTAATACTCATTACTAAGTTCTTAAATACACATCTTTATTTTCCCCTATGAATCTCTTCATGGCTAACATGCATTTCCTGTAATTTTTGTGACCACGCCGGTGTGTGGCACTTGATAACAGCCTGCCACCAAGTTTGCCTAGAGCTGCATCATTATTTTGTTTGCCCCAGTATGTTGCCATTTTGTACTTAAGGCGGACTCATTGAAGCAAGGACACCCTGTTCTGTGTTTGTATAACATCTGAAACAGCAGGATCCTGGCCCATGACTAGGCAGTACTGCAACAAAAAACTACAGCTCAGGCAGTGCCAAAAAGGGTTTCAGCGCAATCATCATCTTCATGATTAGCCAAAATGTAGGACTTTTTTAGTGGGAGCCATCATTTCTAAAGTGCTTTGCACACATCCTGGCATGAGGCTCTCTTAAACCAATTTGCCACTGGACAAAAGGAAAGGGGAAGAGGAAGGAAATGGTCCTTCCAAGAAAAGGTCAGGTACATTTATCTGCCAAAAATCAGTCTCCCAATGTCAACAAAATGGCAAATATCCACACAACAACAAGTAAATGTAGTTTAAAGGAGTTTCACAGTAATATTGACAGGTGGATGAATACAACCTGAAGCCTGCTCTTCAGAGGCAGGTAATCTAACAATGAAAATCTGATCACATTAACATGGGGAGAGATATCAAAATAAGTGTACTAATCCAAAATGAGCACGACTGCTTCTAGCAGACCTTTGATTATTATGACATTGCCAAATTATGTTGGTTTTAGTATGTGTCATGATTTGGGGGGTTATTTTTTAGGTAATACCTGCTACAGAAGTGTTATTGGCATCAGTGCCTGAGTTTTTACATAGAAAAAGAATTTCACAAAAGCTTAAAGATGCAAAAATGAAAACAGAAGGCAGAAAATAAATGGTATATAGCATTTATTTACTTGGAGGAGGAGGAGAAAGGTGAGAGGCACAATTTAGAAGACTTTTTGTCTCCCTGCCCATGGCAGAGGGGTTGGAACTAGATGATCTTAAGGTCTTTTCCAACCCTAACTATCCTATGATCTCACAACGGCTCTGACTCTGTCAGGTCCAAATTTATCAGAAAGTCTATACTAAAATCTACAAGATCTAATAGTTCCACTGTCCTTTTCCTGCAAAAAGCTTTCATCAAAAACAGCCCAGAAAATTAAAACTTGAAGGAAAATAAAGTTTGATTTTGGGTTGGGTACAATAGTGAAGAGGATCTGGGAAGATTTCAGGGAAGAGCTGTAAGTATATTGAATATACAAACAACACTTACAGACAGAATTATCCTACAGGATGCTGAATTCCCACAGTTCCTGTCTCATCACTAGCCTGTGTTTCTTCTCAGAAAATTTTGTAATTTCCCCTTGGTTTAATTATCTCGTTAACTGAACCAGTTTGTCAGTATGCAAAGGACATAAATAAAACTAGTCATGGGCAATAAAGCCTTGCAAATCTTCTATTGTACTGCTTCAACTCCCTATCATCCCTCCTAATTTTTAATTGAATGTTGCCATTAAGTGGTTCCGTTTAATATGTAGTCAGTGAGGCTTCTTTAGCATGCAAACTCCTGTACTCCCAGAATAAGCACTACTGACATGACATTTCTAATTCTAATTATTTTAATTATTTTTAACAGTCATTAAAAATATAGGGATTTTCATTATTCAATTAAGAAATAGGGAAATAGCCTAAGAAAGAACCTTAGCAAATACACTGACAGTATTCTCAAATATTACAAAACTGCTGCCAGAGGAAATCAGCATGATTTCTAAAGCTGCTTTCCGTAACTAGTGCTAGAGATAGCAGGATAAGCTGTTGTAATCCTAGATCTGGAAGCAGGGATACCAGATCTTTCAAACTGCTGTAGGCAGTAACCAGGAGACCTTTCCCTCCTCCTTTCCCATGCTTTAAACCTGTTTCCAGCCCACTGGAGTGGGAAATACGTGCAGTGATACCACAGCCAGTTTCTGCCACCAAACAGATGGTGACTGCTGGAAGCCAGCAACACAGATTCTAGTCGCTGAAACTTTATTAGGAGTGCCCACCAGTGTGAATAAATATCTTTAGATGGACTAATTAAAAGGACTCTTTTCATTAGTTAGGACCATCTGTTAGGCCACAGACCTGGTGGAATTTCATACAGGTGGACATTCCTAGGCTGGAATCAGCAAAAAGAGCGTCTCATGGCTTGTAATGCTGTTGTGCCCCAGTAACAGGGTAATGAGGCTTCACACAGCATGTTCCTTCAGTCTGTGTTCACAGAAAGATTTTTACCCCTCTCACCCTTGCACCTTGATAGGTAGTGTCTACTGTTGAGCACCAATCTCAAAAGCAGCTTAGTCTTCCTGGTCAAATGACCAAATATTTATGGATTGTCACAAGCCTGTACCCTCACACAGTTATCCTGGTGCCTACATCCAGCAGCAAAAGGGAAACAAAAATTAGTTATTTCCTTCCTTGTCCCCACAAAAATTACAAAAAATTACTGAGCTTGTAAAAGCTCAGGAAAAGTCTACAAATATGAATGTGAAATCCATGATAATGAGCTTTGGGGCTGAGAGGACAGAAGTACAAAGCACTACCAAGCTTTTGCTTGAAATCAGATCCTTCACAAAGCACAATGTGATTTATGAAAGACTCAGCACTACAGCCCTACACACTCTGATTCAACCTTCCTTTGAAATCCACAGACACATGTGACAGACAGTGCAATAGGCCAGACTTGCAGTTTTATATTTGCTCTTACCTGCCCCTCACCCTCAGCCAGGACACTCAGCACCGCTCAGTGCTTACACATGATCTCATATTAAAAGTCATTCGTAACAGAACTCCTGCTGAAGACTGTATCTTCCAACTCTTAGGGCTTTAAACAAGCCAAGCCAACTTACCCCTAGAGAAGATAAAAGCTTACATGTAAACACCAAGTCATGGCTGTGAATCACTCCTGACAATTGCTAGCATGGCCTTTGTCACGTTAAGGCACCAGGCAGTCTACCCGCTTCCCAAGAAGGAGGAGACCCTTGTACCCAACACGCCTGCCCACCCTGGGCAGCCCGCCAAGTTGGAGGATATTCGCCCAACCTATTCAGGGACCCTATGAGCAGCACCACACTGATAGAGATTAGGGAGACCAGTCTACTTCACTTCCCAAGAAGGATGAGACCCTTGTATCCGACCCGCCTGCCCTCCCTGGGCAGCCCCGCCAAGTCAGAGGGTGTTCACCCAACCTATTCAGGGACCCTACGAGCAGCACTTTAGGCCAAATCCCTTAAAAGCAG